>VKOC01032965.1:0-10378 GCA_009364415.1 Spea multiplicata | reverse complement strand
GGTCCCACAGGGTAGAAAACGAAAAATGAGCCCGGTCCTTAAGGGGTTAAATGCCCGGGCCTATTTTTTGTCCCAGTCCGGGCCTGCTCAGAGATGTTGCTAAAGACCTGTTGTGGTGTAAATTCATACATACAAGTACAATGTGTGTGAATAAAAAAAATTACCACCACAAAATTTGACAAAGGCTGGTAGTAGAATTAGTGCGTGGGAAAGAGTTAAAATACGACCATTTAAAATGCCCTGGGGTGTCTAATTTTCTAAAATATATGGTGTGATGGGGTAAATTGAATTGGAAAATTTTCTTAAAATTTTTATTTGCATGAATCCAAATGTACAAATCTAATTCGGACAAAATACCACATGCATTTATAACAATTTGAAAAGAAGGGAATATTCTTCTGTGAATTAGCCAACAAATTGTTACTCACAAGACCTCTGCTATCAGGAAATAACCTATTTGGTATGTACATGTGCACTTTATTGAACTACATATGAATAAATAATATTACATAAATGTATTTCTTAATATTTATACATTATTTTTGCGACTTCACAAATTTATCATATGTGGCTCTTATATTAAGCAATTTTGCTGCTCTAGAGTCATTTCACAGTGCTCCACTTTGGAAGAATGTCTTACTACATTATTTACGGCCAAGCAAACTACATGCATCTGGGCTTACTATATATGCCAAATATCAACATATAATGCTACTAATTTTGCAATATGCAAAACACTAGGTGTCAGTGTTGTTTTGCTAAATTTTATTACAGCTCACGCTTTCTACACCAGTACACCATCAGCCATAACTTTATGACCACCAGACAGGTGAAGTGAAAAACCACTGATAACATTGTTATCATGGCACCTGTGAGTGGATGGGATATATTAGTGAACATTTCGTCCTAAAAGTTGATGTGTTAGAAGCAGCAAAGGATCTGAACGACTGATGAGAATACCTGGCAACTTCTCTGCTCGGCTACCCAGAGCTTTCTCTTGCAGGACAAGGCCAGGACTGCACACTGACGTCAGGAAACACAGCCATTTAAAGGAAAAAATGGGTGGGGAGCAGGGCGTGTCAAGACCCCACTCCCACGACCTAGAGGATTCGAGTCTTGACCCAGAGAACCGGAGAAGCAGCGTTCACCTGGCAATTAGTGATGTCCGGATCATGAACGAATCTTTAATTTGATCCGATTCTTTTCAGTGATCAGGATAAATCAGTTCAGTAGACTGAAGGATTCATTTGTAGCAGTTCAGTCTGTGAATCATGCAGTTGTAACCTGATCCTAAAGCGAGTCATCTGCAGAGCACTCAGACACAGACTCTGGGATCAGATTACAGCTCATTAATTCGCAGAGGAACGATGACTCATAGAGTCAGAGAGTCATTCAAAGATTCAAATAATTCAAATGATTCGTATCTTACAGAGATTTGAGTCTTACAGAGATTCGAATCATTCAGAGAATATCACTGACACCATACTTTTATAAATAAATACATTAATAATCTTCACTGCCCCCAGGATTTAGATTTCCCTAAGCCCCCCCCTTACCTCTAACTGCACCTTCAATTAACATTAAATTAATTCAATTAACCCTACACACCCCATTAACCATAACTGCCTAATTAACCACTAAACACACCCATTTAACCATAACTGCCCCTAAATTAACGCTGTAACACCCCATCAACCATACCTATTCCAAATTAACCTAAACCCCATCAACCATAACTACACCCTAAATTAACCCTAACACTCCATCAACCATAACTGCCCTAATAACCCTAAACACCCCATTTAACCATAATTGCCCCTTAAATTAACCCTTAACACACGACCCAGTTATGGTTGATGGGGTGTTTAGGGTTATCACCTAATCTCTGTTAGATACGAATCATTTGACTTATTTGAATCTTTGAATGACTCTCATCAACCATAACTACCCCTAAATTAACCCTTAATACCCCATCAACCATAACTAACCCCTAAATTAACCCTACCACCTATCAACCATAACTGCCCTAAATTAACCTCTAAACACCATCAACTATAACTGCCCCTAAATTAATGCCTAAACACCCCATTAACCAATCAACATGCCCCTAAATTAACCTAAAACCCATCAACTCATACTGCCCCTAAAATTAACCCTAAATACCCCATTAACCATAACGGCCCCTAAATTAATTGCAGGTACTCCAGATAAATTACCTAATAAATTGGTATGGTTGATGTGGCCTTTAGTGCTAATTTAGGGGCAATTATGGTTAGTGGGGTGTTTAGGGTTAATTTAGGGGCGGTTATGGATTGAGGACTGATGGTTAATTTAATTAATTTAATAAAGTTAACTTAAGGTAGAGGTCTGAAGAAGACCTCACACTGCCTTCATTGTGGGCCAGTAAGAAGATAATCAATGATCTCCTCAGCTGGCCTTTCTCCCGCGTGGTGGAATATATTTGTGTTTTGCACTATGACAGGAACTCACCCTTAATTTGTGTTGTTTTGCTTTGAAAGTCAGATTCATTTAAGCAGACACTTTATAGCTATACATTTATATGTGTCATGATAAATTGGATACAGTGGTGTAACAAAAAAAACAAACCCTGTGACCACTTGTCTGCTCCTTTAAAGCTGCTCTCCTTGCATGCCAAGGGTCTCCAGCTTACCTTTCTGATGTTGTGTGAGTGTGTTTGGGGGGTAGAGATGGCACCTGAAGGTTCTTTGGGTTCATTGGCAATCTGTTTGTTGGCAAAGAAAAGGTGTTTGGAGGCACTGACAAATTGTTTGGTAGCAAAGGCTGTTTGGGGGCACTGGGATGTTGTTTGGGGACAAAGGACAAATTAGTTGGAGGCAAATATGACACAGACAAGCTGTTTTGGGGCAATAACAAGCTATTTGTGGGTGTCACTTTAACCCTTTAAGGCCGAGGATAGGGGTATGTTTAAGTTGGGAAGGGGGGCACTGTTGCATTTCTGGGGAGGAATCTTACCTGCCTGCCCAATCCCTTCTTATGCCTCAGTAACCCTGTGCTCATTGGGGGCACAGCGAACCAGACTCCCATGGACTAGCCAGGAAACGCTTTGTTGGGTGGGCATTGCTGGCCATAGTAAAATAATGCCAAAAGTGGTAAGTGCGCTCAGTATAAATCTATTGGTAGGAACAATATTACAGAACCCCTATATATATGACTTCTTAAAATGTAGTATCTTAAGACAGAAAAAAGAAACACAAAACAAATGGTGTAGTACAGTTAGGGTATAATTAGGGAGTAATCTAGCCTTGGTGCAGTATTAATCTAAATTTTATTAAAGACAGGAGGTGAGTATTTTGCATTAACCTTCTTTACTGTTAACCTCCAGCAGCAAAAGTTAACAGAGAACAGTAAAAACAACCAATAGGAACACAGGAACAGTCTATAAAAGTCTGCACATCTTGAAACTCCTCCTTTTTTTGCATAGAAGCTGAAAGGACAGTGTAACACTTTTGAACATGTATACAAGTAAGGAATCCAGTATGCAGAAAAGGTAGCAGCAGTAACTGTTTGGACAGAATCCAAAGAATAGTCAAACAAGCCGGGTCTGGAATGGAGAGATCAAACAAAGTCAGGAGCAAGCAAAATTATTCTGCAACAAGAGGGTAATCAAACAAGCCGGGTCAGGAGCGGAGATATCAGGATAAACAGGAACAAACCGAGTCAGCAACAAGAGGGTAATCAGGCAAGCCGGGTCAGGAGTGGAGATATCAGGAATAAACAGGAACAAACCGAATCAGCAAGTAGAGTAATGTAGCAACTACAAAGTAGCAGCTCAGCCAGAACAACAACCGAGCACTGAATGAGAGTCAGTACTCAGGTTTTAAACTTGCCTTGTCTCCAAGCACCGCCCCCAGCCGATGACGTAGAGCCACGTGCACGTGTGCGTATCGTCCATCCCCCGGAGAGGAAGCATAGGGAGCAACAGACCACGAGTGCCTGCCAGACGTGGGCACCGAAGATTGGGCACCGGAGAAGGTAAGTGGCGTATACCCGCTATCGGAATGGACCAGGGAGGCAGTGTCGCGAGATAGCCTGGGGAGTGGCGGGAGAAAACCGTGACGAGAAGTGGAAAGGAACTCTAGTCGGTCTGACGTAAGGCGACACCAGACATGGAAAAAATGGGCAGGAGGACCCGCGACAGGAATATGGGGAAAAATAGAAACCAGTCTTACCTGAGGCTGATCTTCCTCTGGTGGACGTGTAGCCTCTGCCTCTGGAGCCACCTCTGGAGAAAGGAAGCCTAAACTGGGAACGGTAGGCGGTGGCGGTGTCGGGAAATCGGGGTCTAGCGCCAACGACCCCTCTGCCGGCCAGCTCCGGGGGAAGAACGATTCCCTGTACGAAAGACATGTCTCGTGTTGGTCTGGGTCTTGGTGAGAGAGGTGAACAAATTGACGTGTTGACTGAGATCTTTGATGAACTTTTCGCTGAAGAGTAAACCCTTGGCGTCAGCGCCCAGTTCTTTGGGGGCCAATTCAGCCAGTTTGGCATCCAGCTTGAATAAAGCCGCCTTACGTCGTTCTGACAATATAGCGCAATTTGCGTTTCCCAGTAAACATAAAGCTCAGTCACGGACCAGCTGGGGATCCAGTGGAGAGCCGTCAGTGATGGCTTCGTCAGCCATTTGGAAGACCTGAGTCAAGGGGCCCGAAACGTCTAAAAGTTTATCGTGTGCCGAGTGCTAGCCCAGCTCAATTTGGTCAAACTCAGGAGTATTGAGAACTTTATCCCGGATGGTGGGTCAAGGACACTGCGAGCGGAGCCGTTGGCGTACTTCCTTATTCAGGGGTGACGGATCCAGAATCTCTAAAACACGGCAATGTGGGCCGAAGGTGTCCATTCTGATGAGCAAGGGTGGCGCAGGGCTCTGGGATCGAACAGCGGAGTGCCTAGATCATCCGTGACCTCGAAAGGTTGATCGGGAGCATTTGACGGGTTGAGAGGGATCTTGGGAGGATCAGGAGCGCAGTCCTGGTCCCGGGCAGGGGAGGCCAGACCGGAGGATCCAGCGCAGTACTCGTCCAAAACCTCGTAGTCGGTCCTCAGTTGGGGGAACCATGGGAAGGACTGAACTGCGGGCCTTCTTCAGTGGAGCTTTCCCCTTTCCAGAATTGGAGGGCAATTCGCCCAAGGTGCGTTTTTGGTAGGCTGCCATGCCAGCGGGAGAAGACGAACCGCCAGCATCTGAATCCTCAACCCCGGTGGGGGAAGCGAGAGGCGGAGTAGGACGGGTAGACTGGAGCTCCTCGAGCGCGGCAGGGAGAGAGGCAGCCAGGGCGGAGCGGAGCCAGGCCTGAACAGCGGCAGGAATTTGGTTTTGGGACTCCTCGGCCATTGCACTCTAAATGTGTCTATGGGGAACACAAAAATAACAGGAGTGAGTAAAGGCAAGCTCCGGTCTGCGAGCGGTGAGTCTCCCTGCTCTGTCTCAGTGCCGGCTTGTAATGTTGAGCGCCGGAAGATGACATCATTTCCGGTGCTCAGCATTAGAAGCCGGCACCGAGACCAAGCAGGGAGACTCATCGCAGGACTGCTGAAAGGTAAATACAAGGGGGAGACAGTAAATGTGCAGTAATACTGCAGTAAAAGTGCAGTATTGCAGTTTTTTCATGTCCAAAAAACTGCAGTATTACTTCAGAAAAACTGCAGTAATTTTTTCGTACCCCCCTCCAAAGCTCAAACATACCCATAGTGTTCTGAGTGGGTTACCGTGAGAGTAGGGAAGTAAGGAGATGACCTGGGCCAATTTAGAAGTGCTCCCTCCCCAAGCCAAGTTGCTCAGAGCTGGGTTGTCTGTTTGCTTGAGTTTGTTTTTTTCTTCCTTTCCCCTCCCCAGGCCAGGCTGCTCCGGGTGGGTTGCTTTCATTTCTTTCCAGGCCAAGCTGCTCCGAGGTTTCCCTTGCCTTGCCCTTTGCCAGGGGGACCAAGTTCTGGTTACTCCCAGGCCAAATTGCTCAGAGCTGCCCGGTCACATCCCTTAAGGACTTCAGGACCGCCACCACCTGCCCCATTAATGCCCATTCTCCTATACCCAATTCTCAGAGGACATGGAGTGAAGAGCCCCCTGCTACTCTAAGATCCGCTCCCTCATGTCCAGGGTGGAGTTCCAGCGGGTGACTACATTCTAATGTAGACGTTGGTGGGGTAGACCTGCCTTCTCATGCTCCTACCTCAGCTTTGTGCTTGCCTTCAAGCTGCGTGAAAGTGCCAAGGATTCTTACTACAATTTTCAGTTTCGACTGCCCGTCAGCTGGAATAGCTGCCCTTACCACCAGTGCAACACAAACCTACAAGGTCCCCATCTCTAACCACTTTCATAATTTTTGCTGCCCCATCAGTGACCACCATTTCTACTGCTGTCCTTGCCTGTGGTCCAATTCACTGCACCAGCATCTTCCTAAGAGCTACCGAAATGTGAGCTGATGTGCACTGCCATAACCTCAGCATGGAGTAGGGAGGATCTGTAAATTAGCTACCCTTCTGCTCCAGTTTGGCCCCTCCTTTCACCCAGTGTGCCTACGCGGGCTACAGTGGTACTGTCCTCCAAATATTGGGGCAACCACCAGTGTGCTGTCAGTGAAAAAAAGACATGCTGTGTACTAGTGGCGCTACATATGTTGGAGGTGAAGTAGATGGTTTGTCCAGCTGCCTTGGACAATTTGGCCTTTAACAATGACACACACAGGATGGGTAAAGGGAGGGCACTACAGTCCTGTTGAAGGGGATGTGATAGAGGAGGCATTAGTGGGGAATGAGGGCTATAACAATTGCCTGAAGGGCTCCCCCTCAATCATGGAGAAGGAAGCACCTCTAACAGCCATAAGCTGACCAAGCAGTCGGGTTAACCTTATTTGCTGCTTGAATTGAAAGCCTCAAAGTAATGCAATGTGGTGTATATGTTGGTGTTACTTCATCCCAGAATTCGTGAGATGTCCTTTCACCTTACTCCTGCTCACCACCTTATGACACAACTTGCACTGCACTCATTTCTCACAGTCTAAAAATGCTCCCACACTTTTCTATGACATTACCCACCAGAGGAGGTAGCAGTGTATTCAGGATGGTTGTGATGGTAGTACTGCCAGTGCATTATGGGGAACAGGTGGCATATGTATGCTGCTGCTGCTTCTCCATAGTGGAAGGGGGAACACACTAAACAGAGAAACTGGAAGATGTGTCGCTTGTCTCACTTATAATCTTTTTTTATTATTATTATTTATATATTTTTATTCAAAGATTCAAGATACACATATAAACATATCCTTCTCAGAGCCTTATTTCATATATCAAACTTATTAGTATGAATACATATATACTGTACGTGTATAAACCCCAGTACAAAAAGGAGTTTTATTACATCATACTTCATAAATATGGCTGACCCTTGTAGAAGAAAAAAACAATGTATATCATTCATAAAACTAACAAATATCATTTACTCTTTCTTAACATTCATACATCAACTTGCCAACTTCAACATTCTCTCCTGAGAGTATGCGAAATATATCCTCTGGGACCGCAGGTTAATCTCATAGTAAAATTGATTTCAAATGTGCAGGGGCCAAATATTTTTTTTTTTCTTCATGTAGGGGTACCAATGAGCTCCTCCCAAAATGATTTCCAGGGTCGCCAGATTTAATCAAACATATCGATCTTTTCAAGTTTATAATAATATCCCCTTTCCATTGTATACTGGTATTGTATTTGGTTCATAATTATCTCCCAATTTATTGTGCCAGCATTTCTCCACTGTCTGGCAATACAAATCTTTGCAGCCAAAAAAACATGTTTAGTATTCTTTGATTTAACTTAAGTTTCTCTAACCCCAAATGAAACAGAAACATCCGTGGGTCCACCTGGTCCTGGAGTTGAAAAAGGAGATTGAATAATTGCGAGATATTCTTCCTAATATTTAATAATTAGGAACATTCCCACCATAAATGCAAGAAGGAACCCAAATGAGCAGAACATCGCCAACAACTATCAGAATTTATTGGATCGATTTTTTTCAATTTAACAGGAACTAAATACCATCTATAGATAACTTTGATATAGATCTCTAATAGGTTTACCGAATGGACATGTTTTTTTGTTGATAGGAAAGCCTGACGCCATTGTTCCAATGGATCTGCTGTACCCAGGTCTCTTTCCCATCTCAGAATCGGTGAATCTTTCTCATCTAGATTAAGGCTTTGTATAAGGATAATTGAACTCGAAATTTGCTTTTTTTTGTGTGTGTTGTCAACCAGTGTTCTATTGCGGGGTTTTTGTCTATTCCTATCTGATTGATAAAGTTCTTAATCCTTAGATATGTAAATAATTCCAAATTTGGCAAGGAATATCGTTCACTAATCTGAGAAAATGGCATAAGAGCATCTTGGTTTAAGATATTACCAATACAAGAGATACCACTTATATTCCATTTAGTCAGATCTATATCTCTCATATAATAATGAATAGCCTCCAACGGAATGAAGGAGAAAAGAGATCGATTTATTTTTGCTTTTCTTTTAAATATGAGTATCGTTCTTATTGTATCATATATTATGGGGTTCAGATTCCTTATCTTCTTTACTCGAGATGCATTAGCCCAAAACAGATAACTTAGTTCCCCTTTCTTAATGTCTGCTTCCTCAATTTGTAGCCATCTTGGTAGGTTATTAGATCGTTTATCCCATGCTAAGTAATGGGTCAACATTGTTGCTTCGTGAAGATTTTTAATACTTGGATAGGATATTCCCCCTTGGTGTGGTTTTTTAGTTAAGATATTATGAGTTATTCTTGGCCTCTTATGCTGCCAAATGAATTGATCAATGGTTTGTTGAAATTGTTTCAAAATGTGAGGATGAACTCTCAAAGGGACTGTTTTAAAAAAAAAAAAATACAAAATTTTTGGGAGAAGATATCCGTTTATAAGATTTATACGGCCGAGCCATGAAATTTCTAAGTTTCTCCATCTAGATAGATGTAGTTTTGTTTTTTCCAACAAGTTTTTATAATTATAGTTAATAAGAGAGGGTAGATCTTTCGTAATATTAATTCCCAAGTAATCTATGGCTTGTCTGTTCCAGTTTAATCCATACCTGGACCCAAAATCACTGATTTCTTCTTGGGTATAGCAGGTCATAATGACCTGAGTTTTCCCAAGATTAATCTTATAGTTGGACAATGAACCAAATTTATCTATTAGTTTGAAAAGTGCGGGGATAGAATACGATAAGTTTGTTAATGACAAGAGAACATCATCTGCATAGAGAGATATTTTGTAAATGTCGGTATTATTACAGACCCCCGAAATATCAGGGGATTGTCTTATTGATTCTGCCAAGGGCTCTATACTAAGTATATATAATAACGGAGATAATGGACATCCCTGGCGTGTTCTGTTTTTTATGGGGAGCCAATCAGAGTCTAGCAAATGTCCTACAACTTTAGCAGTTGGGTTTGAATATAGACTCATCACGTAATCTTTAAATAACCCCTCTATACCATAGTTAATTAGGACAGCCTCCAAGTATCTCCAGTTGACACGATCAAATGCTTTTTCAGCATCCAACGCGAGAAAAGCTGATTTAGTTCGAAAGAGGTTGACCTTATGGATAAGGTTAAAGATCTTACGGGTATTGTCTGATGAGCTTCTGCCTTCTACAAATCCTGTCTGATCTTTATGAATAATATTGCTTTAGGAGATAAAAAAAAGTTTATTTCCCACTGTTATCTTTTTAAATGTTTCCGATTTATGTTTGGATTTCGGCTTATTTGATAAGGTTTTACCAATTCTGTTGCTAGAGTAGTACCATTTTTGACGTAATTGTAATAACATCCAGTTAATTTTCTCCAATTCTTTCAACCTTATTTCTTGCCTAACAGATTTTATTTGTTGGAGCGTAGAGAGGTCATTAGTATTTTTTTAAATTCTCTCTAATTTGGCTAATTTTATATATAGCTCTGTTAATGTAGAACCTCTCCGTTTCTTCTCTCTAGATCCCATTTTTATCAATATACCTCTCATATATGCTTTAAATGTACACTATAAAGTAGGATCAGATACCTCTCTATTATCATTTTCCTGTAAAAATTGCTGAGCTTCCCTTGTCAATTCTTGTATATTAAATGTGTTTTTCAATAAAGATTCATTTAATCTCCAATTGTTTCTTATATTATAGTCAGGGTTGTTGGTAATATCTAGAAACACCGGAGCATGGTCCGACCATGTAATATTCCCTATTCTGGAATCTTTCACTAATTTCAAAAACTTTGCTTTTATCAAAAAGAAATCTATGCGTGAATAGGTTTGATGCATGTTTGAATAAAACGTATAATCTCTCTCTAATGGATG
>VKOC01032959.1:0-10624 GCA_009364415.1 Spea multiplicata | reverse complement strand
CCGTGAGTGCCCATTTTTTCTTTGGTTACATATATATATATAGAGATATATAATTTTTTTTTCTTTCATTCACTTTTCCTACTCATTATTATCCTCCATCATGCAGGTTTTACTTGCATTATATTCTTTGGTTGAAACAAAAAGGGAGATGTAGTAATCCAAGGCACTCCATTCATTTGTATAATATTCATTATCATAGTCATTGAAGTTTAGCAGCAATATAATTGTATTATGCCTCACTCCTTTATAATTGACTTAAACGTCTGTCCGTAATATGAAGTTTAAAATCATTCCTTACTTCTATATTTTGCATCCTTGATACATAAATATCATTGCTCAATAAATTCTTGACTTTGCTCAGATCATCATTGGAGACGTGTAAAGATAAATCATAGAGTAAATGCCTGCATGAAAAGTAAACGGACATCAGTAATTTCTATAGAATCACAATAAAAGCACGTAGACGCATACAGAGTGTTGAAAACTGATATATAATAATATAAATTATAATAATATAATGCACATCAAACCTTCATCATACTGTTTTTTTTGTTTAAATTCTAAAACAGACTGTAAGCAAATTGTTTCAAGATAAAGGAAATGTTTTGGGAGACTGCTTATAGTAAGAACTTCTGGTCTTAAGTGGAACTCTAGATTGTAAACTCGTTTGAACAGAGCCCTCCTCACCTATTGTTTCTGTAAGTCAGATTTCAATGTTATAAAAGTAAATGTGAGCTCTGAACCCCCAAAGTGATGGACATTTCACACAGTGAAACCTTTGCCCCCCAAAACAGCTTGTCTGTGTCATCTTGGCTCCCAAGGAGCTTGCCTTTTTCATCATTGTCACCAAAACAGCTAGACTGTGTCATCTTTGCCCCCAAACAGTTTTCCTGTGCCATCTTTGCCCCAAAGTTATTGTTTCAAATAACTCTGTTTTCAGTAATTTATTTAAATGTAATTTGAAAATGTTTCATTTCTTTCACATTATCTGAACTATACCGATGATGTCATGGGACACAGTGATATTAGGAACTATGTGTTTTCATATGTATCTTACTTAAGACTAATGTGTTTTTCAAATATACTTTAAATGCAGAGTTTATCCGTCTTCTAAAAAAAATAAAATATTGGGGCCAGAACCTGACATGTACAGTGTGCCCAAAAATGGCACCATCAGATATGTGGCTGGTATTCAATTATTACCATTGCAGGTTTTAATTCCCAGTCTGGCACTGAGCATAGGGAAAAAGAAATTCAATTTCTGCTAATTTTCCTTTTATCTGCATCATTTAGCATTTACCTATTGATATAGAATGAGGCACCCTTGGTGGAAAAGCACCTTTAAGTATGCAACGTCTTACCTGTAGGGGATAATTTTGAACAATCCTGGAATTTTCATATCTTCCATCATTTGTTCCCTTTGTGTATTGAATTCTGTTTTGAGAAGGTCATATCGGCGTATAGAGTATAAAAGCTCCTTAAGAATAAATATGTTGTCTTCACCCAACAAGCCATTCTCCTGTAACTTATCAAAGAGTACTTTTATATTTGGTGTTGGTAGAACAAGGTCCTTGCACAAGAACATAAGCCCTTTCACCTCATTTGCATCCAGTTCATGTTCTAGTTTGAGCAACATACTCTGGAACTCCACCATGGTAGTGTGAAGAATTTTAAATAAAAAATAAAAAATGGCTCTGTAAAAGAAGAAAAAACTATCCTAGGTTATTTCATAAATTTACATATTTTTCATAAATAACACATTTGTGTTCACACACATCCCCTGAGCTGATCCATAGATTAGGCATGTTTTGGTGAAACTTTAAATCCCATAGTAATGAATTTACCAAGTATATAACTGCAAGTTGCCCCACTTCTGCAAATCTGTGTAGTGCATTTCTGTTTAGATGCCCCAAATTTAAATTGCAGTATTCAAATTATATTGAGCTATGTCTCCACTGTATGTAATGTGTTCATATGTATTTCATAATGGTAATTAAATTGGTCCTTAATAGCAGATTGTAAACTTGAAACCATATGAAGTGGCATCAAACTAAAAATATTAACCATATAATAGGGGAAGAGAAGCAATACATAAACGAAATAAAAATCTTATTATTAACGCGGAGACGTGCAGAGGGAGACGTGTATAGTGAGCGGACCCAGGTGAGGAATCCCGGGCCAAAACCCATATGGCGGAGATTAGTCAGGAGGAATGACCAGTCAACCCTGTCAAAAGCTTTCTCCGCATCTGTGGAGAGAAAGATGGTGTTGTCCCACCCATTGTAGGACGCCCACATACAATAAAGGTTGAGCCAGACTGCCTGTGGCGATCCCCATTGAATAACATGAAGGGCAGGTGCTTCTGTGATTGGTAACAGATATACTAACCCCATACACGAACACATACACACTCTAACATTACATGCCAATAAACACCATATGCACACAAACTTAACAGTCTACACAATAAATTCCTTAAAAATGTCTGGGGTGACTAAAATTGCGTCAGCACATAATGTTTTAAAGCCTGAAATGCCTGTTCTGAGGTCTGCTTAACCTTTACTTTTGCCTTTGTCAGCTCTATTAAGAGATTAATCAGTGTGTCAAAGTATCAGTATATGGTGTTAGAATGTCAGGCGGGAGTTTAAGTCTAACCCTAGGCCCACCACTGGTAGAGATTGTGGAGGATCCTGGATATATATACTTTTTTTTTTACACTACGTTTTTAAAAACTCATCCTGCTTTGTTCGTATTTAACAATTTTTTCCATAAGATTTTCATCAATGGTTTTCATTATGTTCTTAAGCCTCTCAAGTGAGTCTGGATGTAGAATGGCTTTCTTCTCCATTTCAGTAAAAATGTCCAATATATCCTGGAAAAGGAGAACACATATTTTTATCAAGTTCTATGAGTAATAGAATAGATAAATAAAACCAATCATGTATCCAAATAACTTTGAAATGAGCATCTTTGTACACTTTACCTACAATTACCATTCCCTGAAATTAATTTATTTTGTTGCTTTAAGTAAGCTTACGTGTCCTCCTAGCGTCAGCACTAGCAATGAGAAGATGCATGTGCTACAATTGTGAGCCTCATGCCCAATCCACAAAGAGCACACTACACAGTTAAGTTCTGCCAAGTTTCATGCCATAGGATGTGTAACCTCCAATCTCAGTGTGAGTACAGGAGCATATGCATAAGTATATTGGAAAAATGTGTTAAAGGTTCTCATTAAAGTCTAAAAATCCTGATGTATTACTTGTCAATCACACATATATATATATATATATAATATATAAAATAATATATACTATTATATATCTATCATATATCTATATATATCGGCCTGCACTTCAGCAGTATATATACACAGGCTTATTATGCCCAGCTCTAAAAAAAGCCAGATATATGAGAAAGGACCGGAGGTGGTCCGAAACGTTGGCTGTGCCTGGTTGAAATAAAATAGTGCTTAATGCACTTTACTGCAAAGCCCGTGAGTGCCCATTTTTTCTTTGGTTACATATATATATATAGAGATATATAATTTTTTTTTCTTTCATTCACTTTTCCTACTCATTATTATCCTCCATCATGCAGGTTTTACTTGCATTATATTCTTTGGTTGAAACAAAAAGGGAGATGTAGTAATCCAAGGCACTCCATTCATTTGTATAATATTCATTAGCATAGTCATTGAAGTTTAGCAGCAATATAATTGTATTATGCCTCACTCCTTTATAATTGACTTAAACGTCTGTCCGTAATATGAAGTTTAAAATCATTCCTTACTTCTATATTTTGCATCCTTGATACATAAATATCATTGCTCAATAAATTCTTGACTTTGCTCAGATCATCATTGGAGACGTGTAAAGATAAATCATAGAGTAAATGCCTGCATGAAAAGTAAACGGACATCAGTAATTTCTATAGAATCACAATAAAAGCACGTAGACGCATACAGAGTGTTGAAAACTGATATATAATAATATAAATTATAATAATATAATGCACATCAAACCTTCATCATACTGTTTTTTTTGTTTAAATTCTAAAACAGACTGTAAGCAAATTGTTTCAAGATAAAGGAAATGTTTTGGGAGACTGCTTATAGTAAGAACTTCTGGTCTTAAGTGGAACTCTAGATTGTAAACTCGTTTGAACAGAGCCCTCCTCACCTATTGTTTCTGTAAGTCAGATTTCAATGTTATAAAAGTAAATGTGAGCTCTGAACCCCCAAAGTGATGGACATTTCACACAGTGAAACCTTTGCCCCCCAAAACAGCTTGTCTGTGTCATCTTGGCTCCCAAGGAGCTTGCCTTTTTCATCATTGTCACCAAAACAGCTAGACTGTGTCATCTTTGCCCCCAAACAGTTTTCCTGTGCCATCTTTGCCCCAAAGTTATTGTTTCAAATAACTCTGTTTTCAGTAATTTATTTAAATGTAATTTGAAAATGTTTCATTTCTTTCACATTATCTGAACTATACCGATGATGTCATGGGACACAGTGATATTAGGAACTATGTGTTTTCATATGTATCTTACTTAAGACTAATGTGTTTTTCAAATATACTTTAAATGCAGAGTTTATCCGTCTTCTAAAAAAAATAAAATATTGGGGCCAGAACCTGACATGTACAGTGTGCCCAAAAATGGCACCATCAGATATGTGGCTGGTATTCAATTATTACCATTGCAGGTTTTAATTCCCAGTCTGGCACTGAGCATAGGGAAAAAGAAATTCAATTTCTGCTAATTTTCCTTTTATCTGCATCATTTAGCATTTACCTATTGATATAGAATGAGGCACCCTTGGTGGAAAAGCACCTTTAAGTATGCAACGTCTTACCTGTAGGGGATAATTTTGAACAATCCTGGAATTTTCATATCTTCCATCATTTGTTCCCTTTGTGTATTGAATTCTGTTTTGAGAAGGTCATATCGGCGTATAGAGTATAAAAGCTCCTTAAGAATAAATATGTTGTCTTCACCCAACAAGCCATTCTCCTGTAACTTATCAAAGAGTACTTTTATATTTGGTGTTGGTAGAACAAGGTCCTTGCACAAGAACATAAGCCCTTTCACCTCATTTGCATCCAGTTCATGTTCTAGTTTGAGCAACATACTCTGGAACTCCACCATGGTAGTGTGAAGAATTTTAAATAAAAAATAAAAAATGGCTCTGTAAAAGAAGAAAAAACTATCCTAGGTTATTTCATAAATTTACATATTTTTCATAAATAACACATTTGTGTTCACACACATCCCCTGAGCTGATCCATAGATTAGGCATGTTTTGGTGAAACTTTAAATCCCATAGTAATGAATTTACCAAGTATATAACTGCAAGTTGCCCCACTTCTGCAAATCTGTGTAGTGCATTTCTGTTTAGATGCCCCAAATTTAAATTGCAGTATTCAAATTATATTGAGCTATGTCTCCACTGTATGTAATGTGTTCATATGTATTTCATAATGGTAATTAAATTGGTCCTTAATAGCAGATTGTAAACTTGAAACCATATGAAGTGGCATCAAACTAAAAATATTAACCATATAATAGGGGAAGAGAAGCAATACATAAACGAAATAAAAATCTTATTTTCAATAATCGCCAAAAGCATGGTACTCGCACAGACTAGGCTTATCAGGGTAATCAGGACAGTAAAATGTTGTGTCTGTCCATTATCCTTTAGCACAGCACACTCACCATGGTTTCTGTGCTTTAGTTTTTAAGGAGGGAAATTGAAGGCTGCCCCAATTCTTGCAAGATTTCCTGCAAATCCTGAAGGACCAGGATCATCTTGCACTAAAATCTCTCTAATTAACTAGAGTTTTAATTGTAAAATTGGCAGGGTATGCCTTTCTAAAATGCATTATGGGTTGCAATCTGCATCAAAATTTCTTATACAAGGCTCTAGTGTTCCTTATGATGAGGTATGGATACAAAAAAGTTGATCTGCCTATAGGGAGACCACATTCAGGGACACACTATGTAGTGTATGAGATCACACACAGGTGTGTATATATATATATATGTCCTGATGAAACTCAGCAATGACTGAAACGTCGACTTGACTTTGAATAAAATGAAATTGTCAATTTAAAGACCTGGAGTGCTGACCATCTTTTGAAAGTGTTTTATATGGAAACTGCTGGTTACTAGCACCGGGCTTGGAATATTTGGAATGGTGTGCCAATGGACTAAATGTGAGTATTATATTAATTATATTATATTATATATATATATATATATTATTATATTGTGACAGAATGATCTGTCATACAGTGCCCCAAGATACTCAGAGATGTCTGTCAAACAAAGATAGCACAGGTAGGAACTCTATTGTTTAATTAATCCTATCAATAGGATTGCTGCCAGGGAATTAAAGGTTGGGTTGTCTACCTGTTTAACAATGTTAATTTATGTTAATGCAGTTCTGTGGATATATGAGTATGTTTTACAACAATAAACTGTTCATTCCTGCTGTACTCAATTCAAGGTAGTTGTGTCTACTTATTGGGTACACATATCAGGGTTCCAAGGTGTGCATGCTGTCTGGTGCTGGAAGTGATTCCTGGGACATGAGACAACAGGAGGATACATGTGGGTGATCTCTGGGAGTTACTACAGCTCTCTTGGTGAACCCATTGGCCTCCCCTGCCAGCACTTCCCACATTGGAGGTTGTTTACGCGCGCATCGCCGCAGCTGTCTTCACGATGCATTTAAATCTGCCCCCAATATGTGCCCCCCCTACCAGAGCAGACTCCCGGGTGTCTTGCACTTCCGCTGAGTGCTGGCACAGGAAGTGTAGATGTCCCCCGCAGGCCCCACAAGACACCCGGGAGTCTGCTCTGGTATGTCAGGGGGGGCATATCTTGGGGGCAGCGTGGCAGCATATCTCGGGAGTGGGCTATCTCTCTCCCTTCTCGCTATCTACCCCCTCTCCATTCTCGATATCTACCCTCTCCCTCCCTTCTCACTATGTACCCCACTATCTACCCCTCTGCCCCCTTTGAAGTTAACTTACCTTGTAGAGGTCCTGCGGTGGGAGCGCGAGGCCTCTGTCTCCCTGCTCTGCCATCATATTCCGGAGCTCAGCATAAGATACCATCGCCGCGACCGTTCGGTGCCCCTCTCTCTCTCTTCCTTGTAGGGCGTTTTAATAGAGGCTGCCCGGGATCCGGGACTTAAAGTCCCATTGCGGGACTGTTCCGGGAAATCTGAGACATGTGGCCACCCTATCTGCCATGTCAACTCCCCTCATATGCCTGTTATAGGCTGTTTTTTTTTACGGACCTCAGAAACAGGCACAGTGCCATCATCATGGGTGGTGGTCAGCATGCACACATCCTTCCTGTCCCTAATTTTTACTGTGAATGTCAGGGATCTCAGGTAGGAACCCAGGTGCAGCTCTCAACAGGACCAGGTAGAAAGTCAATGTATAAGGGTCAGGCAGAAAACGAAGCCAGGCAGGTCCAGAGGTCAGAAATCCAGACAGCAAAGGTTCATCAGTGGTATAAACAGGCTCTGACAGTGGTTGAAGGGTGGATGGGAGGACGGGTGAGTTGCGCGATGCGTGACAGTGAACAGCTCCTGTTGGTGCAAATCTAAAGACGACCCCTTGTTTTAGCTTGGTATCCCAAGTTATTTTGAGAACTCTTTGTGGACATACAAGTGATACGCTTTGATCATTAGGCACTAGCAATTTTTTTCTTGCTTGCTTCCAGATGGTCTGGGCACCCTGATGGGTCAAGGTGGACAACTTTGCTCATATACCTGGATGGTATGTATGTGCCCACTACCACTCTCGCATAATTTGTCAAAAAATTATCTGGAGCGTTTAGAGAGGATGTATTGCTTGAATCCCATTCTCTCGTTGTCCTTTATTAGGGATTCAGCATTCTTCTCTCTAGGGGTATACACTTGAGCAACTCTAGTTTGGAAGTGAGTAATAAGTCGGCGAATTTTAAAAAGAATATCATACTGTGGATCATCTTTGGGATGCCTCTCGTGTGTTGTCGCTAAAATGTAAAAAGCAAAGGAGAATTTAATACCTACACCTAGTTGTGAGTGCCCAGTATGAATGAGGTATGTGTGAATGAGAACCTGTGAATGAGCGAATGCATATGTGAATGAGTATGTATGTATGTATGTATAAGTGGATCTGTAAATGGGGGGCAAAGATGGTACAGGGAGGCTGTTTTTAGCAAATATGGCACATACACACTGGTTGAGGGAAGATGGCAAGTTTTATGGATCTAATCTGGGTGCAGGTCCTACAATCCAACATGAATGCTGCTGCCTCTCCCCTTTGTCAGTCTCTTCACTGACTGTCTGTGTGCTTCAGGATTCATTTTTGAAATCCTCACTCTTACTTTCAAAGCCCTTCACAGCGGTTCCCCTCCCTACATCTCCTCACTCATCTCTAAATACACTCCTAACTGGTCTCTCCGCTCATCCAATGATCTCCTTCTATCATCTCCTCTGATTTCTAGCTCTCATGCACGCTTACAAGATTTCTCCAGGGCTACCCCTATCCTCTGGAATGCCCTCCCCGGTCTATTCCTTTTTCTCCCCCTGCCTTTTGACCTTTAAAAATTCCCTCAAGACCCACTTCTTTAAGGACGCTTATAATATTGCACTTTAACACCCCCATATTCCCTTAGCTCACCTTTCCTAGTCCCTCTAATGCAATACTTACACTAGTGTGGCTGTTCCATCCCTTACAATGGCACTTTTACCTTATACCTATTGTGTAATACACCCTAAATCCCTATAGATTGTAAACTCGTTTGAGCAGGGCCCTACTCACCTGTTGTCTTTGTAAGTCAATTTGTTATGTTACATACTACTTGTTATGTTCTGTCTACCGATTGTACAGCGCTACGGAATTTGATGGCACTATATAAAACAATAAATAATAATAACAATAATAATAAGCATGGGTGGTCGAGTAACAAACCGGGTAAGGGTGTCAGAAGTGATGGGTGGTCTTATAACAAAATAGGATTGTGAATACCGCCTCATGTGTGATAGATCTAACGACAAAAACAGTTGATCTTACCGGATCTAACGAATATCTACCAAAATCCATTTTAAAAAATCCAAATTTCAGTTGAGGGGGAGCCAGCCCCCCCCATTAAATATGCAATATCTCAGTAATTAGACTAGATCTAACAAAAAATTTGTCTGATCAAACCTGATCTAACGCAGAGCTATCATAATCAGTAACATTTTGTTGAAATTTTTGTTGAGGGGGCTGGCTACGGGTTAGCCCCCAAGAAAAAGATTGTTAATATTGCCTATTTTACAGTAGATCTAACCAAAATAAATATAATTACCATTTCCCTATGCTTGAATTAGCTTGAAAGCTACCCTGGTCACCAGGCTTTAAACTGACAGTTATTCTGTACCGCCAGGTATTTAGGATTATATCAAAATAAGCTAGAGGAAAAGGATGTCAAAATCATAGCTGCAAACTACCCTCCAAGAACACTAACCCTGATTAAATTCCATCAGTATGGCCAGCTTAACACAAGGAAATAAAGTAAGCTTAAAATAAAGGGGAAAAAGTAAATCTCTATACAAAACCAATAATTGGATTTTTGTCCTTACCTATAGAAAAACTTGCATAGCTGTTATAATGCGAAACGGCTGCATCATTGGAATAAGGAAGCACGTTTGTACAGTATTTCCTGAAATTCTTTACGTTGTGTTTGACGTAACTTCAAAGGGAGGTGTTTAGTAATGTGCTTGAAAGTGTATTTATAAAGTTTAACTCTTTTTTCACACATTTTTCAACACTTCAAAGGGTACAGCATTTAAAACAAAATTTGTGTATGCATATCGGTGTGTGCCTGTGTATATGTGACATTCTAGGGTTTTGTGGAAGAAGGAAGGTACATATGAATCAGGATTCTGCACAATTTAGTCTCCATATAATAATTCTACAGCCCCAGGGTGATGCTGAGTAGTAAGTAGAGTACCTGAAAGACTATAGATAGGATGCCAATTGTTTAGATAGAACACTGAGCAGGGTTTTGTTTCATTTTATTTGCACTTTTTATTAATGCATATAAGTCCCATTGTACAAGGATCTCATTAACCCCTTAACGACGAATGATGTGCTAGGCTATTAAATAAGCGTAGTAAGTGATCAAATGTTGCTTTCATTGCTTAAACTGTGTTACTGTAATGCTTTGATGTCGAGGCATTCAGCAAGACCGGAATTTGCTCCAAGGACTCTGTGTTATCCCCCCACAGGGCATCAATGTCCACGATATACAATATAGTGGCAGATACCGGATTTAAAAAAGCTTTCGCTGGTCGCCTTTTAAGTTTAAACTGTGTTACTGAAATGTCTCTGGAGAGGAGGCACCAGCATCATTGAAAGTTGGCGGTTCCCATTAAAAAATAAACAAGTTTCCAAGAGGGTTTTTTCAGACCCTCCTGAAAACTCTGGGCTCCACAGTTACTGAACTTAACCATGTAAGTCAACGGAGCCCAGCTGACTTACATATTGTACTAATCCGTGATTAGTACAATATATACAAAGAATTGAAAAATGTAAACAAAAATGTGGTAACATGTAAAACTAATTATTCAGTGATGTCA
>VKOC01032957.1:0-12374 GCA_009364415.1 Spea multiplicata | reverse complement strand
TCATACTGGGTGGAAAACAGGGGTAACAGCAGGAGTTTGGAATGGATTAGTATATCGATGATAACGAACCCAAACACACCTCCAAGATGACCACTGCCTTGCTAAGGAAGCTGAGGGTAAAGGTGATGGACTGGCCAAGCATGTCTCCAGACCTAAACCCTATTGAGCATCTGTGGGGCACCCTCAAATGGAATATGCGGGAGCACAAGGTCTCTAACATCCACCAGCTCCGTCATGGAGGAGTGGAAGAGGACTCCAGTGGCAACCTGTGAAGCTCTGGTGAACTTCGTGCCCAAGAGGGTTAAGGTAGTGTTGGATAATAATGGTGGCCACACAAAATATTGACACTTTGGGCCCAATTTGGACATTTTCACTTAGGGGTGTACTCACTTTTGTTGTCAAGGTTTAGACATTAATGGCTGTCTGTTGAGTTATTTTGAGAGGGCAGCAAAGTTACACTGTTATACAGGCTGTGCACTCACTACTTTACATTGTAGCAGAGTGTAATTTCTTCAGTGTTGTCACATGAAAAGATATAATAAAATATTTATAAAAATGGGAGGGGTGTACTCACTTTAGTGAGATACTGTATATACACCACTTACAGTGACTTCATCAGACAGTTTTTTACCAATTTATTTTAGGGTAAATTGGTGACAAATTGTGACTGTCTTACAGTTGTTTAAAATTGAAAAACTGTTCCTGTGTAGTCTATGACTATTTATGGCCATTTATGCTACCAGCCAAACCTCTTTGTGGAGAAGTTCATTTTTTAAATAATTATTCTATCATATCATATATTTTTTTCATTGATAAAAATATATCGGTGACAAAACCAGGCATTATAATATGTATAATATGCAATATTGGGGTAAGTCCTGCCAGTGACCTGCCAGATAGAAGATGATGCAGAAGTGTCAGTAGACAATGAAGGGAAACATTTAGAGAGCGTGAAAGAGAGAATGAATGAGAATGTGAGAGTGAGTAAATGTGGGCATCGGGCAATGAATTTAGTTGAATTAAAAAGGCCCACCTTCCCAAATTTTTGGACCAACCAAATGGGCAGGGAACAAAATTTGTTGCCCGAAAAAGAGTGGTCCAAAAGTGAACCAAAAAAGTAATCCGAATCGTTTCCATGTGTCAAAAATGTATATATTACAGATAAAGACAATATAATTTATGAAAATTTACTCAATTTCAAAAAGGGCCTACCCATGTTAACCCCTTAAGGACCAAACACTTTTGCCGCGCTCGTGTTTAGCTGCAATTTACTCCTCTCCCATTTAGTGAACTCACACAAGTTATACATTGTTTTTTTTCCAGGTCAAGAAGGGCTTTCTTCTAATATGTTGATTGTATCATCAAACTATAAAAAAATAATAAAACATATATATTTAAAAATATGTTGGGTTTTTTTTGCTGTTTTTTTGCAAGCTATCAGGCAATAAGTCTAAGTAGCATTTTGCTTATTCAAAACCTTTTTTCCAAATCTGGTCATTCTGCCCCATCGTCCTATTTGGAACATCTTTGAAGCTGGTCAGTACAATTTACCCACATCAAACTATATATTTTTAAAAACTAAACACCTGAAGGTATTTCAAATACTGGTATTTTAACCCTTCCCATGCACAAATTCTACCACCAACCTTTGTCAAACGTTGTGGTAGCAATTTATTTGGGGGGGGGGTTTCACACAAATTGTACTTTAGTTATAAATTTACACAGGCCCGGACTGGCCATCGGGCACACCCTACCTACGGCCGCATTATCGCAGGGCATAAGGGGCACCTGCCCCTTAAGCCCGCCGCAACTGCGACCGGGTCCGCCACTCTAAGGGGCCGGGAAGTCCCCACCAAGGCCGGCCTTACGGGTCTGCGGCCGCACAGGGTTTAAATTAAAACATCGGGGTTTTTTAACTTTATTTAACATCCTCCTTGTTACATCCTCCGCACCGGGTGCCGCTCATCAGGGGGTGCAAAATTGCGGCACCCGGCACCCCTCCAGAGACGGACGCCTCCAGACCCCTCCAGAGACGGAGGTGGGTAATCAGGGGGCGGATTTTATAGAGCCTGTCAAACTGGGGGTGCTCCCTAAGGGGGCACAGGCTGTTATCACTAAAATGCATGAAATGAAGGATAATTTCATACCTTCTCTTAGTCATAGACTGGGTGTAAATGGGGGTACTGCAGATGGGGTTGGTGCTACAGTAGGAGCGGATGAGTTTTTTTTTTTGTTTTTTTTTATAATGACCATTAGCATAGTTAATGTCCAAAAATTAAGAAATTCTGGCACGTCAATGGGGGTCCATGGCTGCTTTACCAAATAGGAATTTGGTACTGCTGGGCATAATGGTTAGATTGTCCCCCAATACAACTTCTCCCAAAACAAATCTGCACACACTGCAATGGGGTAAATTCTGTAACATTGCATTAAAAGGAGGGATAGCTGGCCCATACCATTTTGGCGATACCCACTCCGCAACAGCACTGCCACGACTATATGTGGCAGCTGACCCAACAGCCACAGATATATCACTAGATGTACCTGTGAACCGACCAACTTCAAAATCTGACGCTGCGTTAGTGACCTCAGAATTCCTAAACGCTTTTACCAGCGGTAGGGCGCCACCATGTTTAAAAGACCTGCGGTCTTTTAATAGTGCAAATCTAAACGCTCCGGGGAGTGATCTAACAAGTCCCTGACTTTTTTTGGTGTTGCTGAATGCCTCTACGTAGAGGCATTACAGCAAACACCATCTAAGCGAAGAAAGCAATCATTGATTGCTTTCTAAACTAATTTAACCACATGACGTGCCTGGCATGTCATTAGCCGTTAAGGGGTTAAGAAAACAGTTTGAAAAGATCACATTACTATTTACAAATAGACTAAGGTCAATATAGCTTATTTTTTAGGAATATATTAATCTGATTAACTGAGACCATTTAGGATAAGTAGATAAAGGAACAACGGGGAATTGAACCAGCAATCTTAAGAATGAGAGGTAGTTCATCTACCAGAATTACATAGTCCTTTGGTACTGTACATTTTTCCCCTTGGTGTATGACCTTGGCTAGCTTGACTCAAATCTCGTCTGAATCTGCTGTTGCATGCCAGTTCCCTTAGACTCAGTTGTCACCTGCCAGCAATCTAGTCTGCTGCTGTCAGCATGTTCCTATAGTTCTGTCCCTGTACGTGGTGCCTAAGAAGAGGTCTAAGGCCACAACAGACATCTATCTGCAACCAGGCTTGTTTACACCTGTCTGCCTCACACAAAGTTCTGAGGCTGAACCTACACATGCACAGAGACTCCTACATGACCTGGTACCTGCAGTCATGACAGATAAGCAGATTCATCACCAATGAACAAAGATATTTCAAGATTATGAAAGTATCAAAAACAATATCTGTGGATGCAATGCCTAGTGGAGCTAAGTCTTTATTGGAGTGTTGGGCACATATTTCTTTTAATTACAAATATATAAATACTTTTATATCTTGAAATGATATGACACTCAAACTGCAAAAAAAGAAGCACAAACATTGAATATTTCCATAATCGTTAACTAAAACAGACCTTACAGGCTAAGACAATATAAGCCTTTAAAAGCTAAATGAAGACTATTTTGGCTTGGGAGTAACATTTTCCTCATTTGCATTTCTACCAGGCTTGGTACTTTTTCCTACCTTGAGCTTTAATATAAAGAGCCTTCTTTTGCTCCTGCACTGGATACAGCTGAACAAACTGCATGGTAAGGAGAACATTGGTGAAATACACAGGACCTATTATATCAAATCCAGTTAAACGTTCTGTGGCTTGTACTTATCCTAAACACATACATAACTTCTTAAAAAAATAACCCATAGATGTTTTGTAATCAGTACATTTCCAAGCAACATTCTGAAAAGTGAGAAATTAAATCACTGAAAAAAAAAAAACATACCACTGCAAAAAGCATTTCCTTTGTGCCATTAGCTAGCACTAAATTAACTTAGCAAGTGAGGCAGAAAAATACACAAACTTAGCCAGGTGCGGATCCATTTCGCTTTAACTGATCCAAAAGAAAGGGTGGAAAAAACAATGCAGAGTGTACATTACTCAAATGGAAATACATATATTATGGCAGTCATTTAATATATATTATTATTATCGATTATCACTTTCATTTTGCCTTGAATCAATATTTGAGCGAATTTTGCACACTATATGCACAACACTCTATTATGCCCATGCCGGGTCTTATTTTCGCCCCAGCCATGTCTGCGACCACTTATCCTTCTACAAACCCTCCATGCTCATGGCATCGAGACCACAGCTCATTATGTCCCCATGACTCTCTACAACACTTTCATGCCACATATTTACTCCGGAAACTTGTTCCTCTCCCCTGACCACTATCTATTGATCGTTACCTCACGGGTTCTTCTTACGTCTGTTCTGTAGGTCTTACTATTCTCCATCTACACCTCTTCGTTACTAAGCCGACAACTCATACCTTCCTATTGGTGTCCAAACCACCAAATACACCCCTAATATAAGTATCTCATCTCCACACCTTTCACCCTCTTGTTTAACTACCTCACATGACCTTGTAGACCGGCATCATGGAAGCATTGCATTACACGTCAAAACTCAGTTTTTAGTAGATTACCCACAGCCAGAAGCACAAGGTACTTGCGGAAGTACTCCGGGAGGTCTGCGTTCCTCGAGCATGAATATGAGAGAGAAGTGCGACGAAGAAGAAGACAGAAGAACAATGAAGCAAACAGAAGTGCTGAAAAGACAGATAAGCATGCTGGAGATTTTTGCAGAGAATGTAGAGAGTACGATTCAGATATTATTTTCACGCTGCCCAACTTGCATTTCAGGCGACATGCACTGCTCCACACCTCTTACTAGTAGAAGCCCAATCCCTTGGCATTAATATCAGAGAGAAAGATGTTTTTCTATGAAGGCAATGCGTACTAAAACATATGAAAACTTCCCCCATACTTCAAATGGTTGCATTAATCCATCTGTATGCTATAGAATTTAATAGCCCTATTCATCAACAAAATTCACGCAGCCGTTGTTATCTTTTAGTTTTCCTTTGTGTTGCTCATCACATGTGGTGCCTGTAGATAGTTATGCCTAGCCATGTGCAGGTTTTTTTTAAATAAATTATATTATTAAATAATTAATATATATACTTATAGATATAAGTAATCTAGATATATTATAAGACTACCAACACATTGGTGCATTAAGATCTTTCCCACAAATTAGCTTGAAAATATTAGGTCTTTTTTAAGCAATTCCTCTATTTTTTTTTATTTTTAATCCTTTTATTTCACTATTTAGCTGTACTCTTTAGCTGCACCCTATAGTCGTTTCAATTAATTGGATGCTAGATGGTGAATTAGGATATACAACATTTGTAATTAATTGTACAGTATTCATAATTAAACTGTGCTACTGCATTATAGGTCCCCTAGTAGTCTGTAAACACCATTAAGACTAGTTTGATTCACACACATGTAAAAGGCATGGGTGTTTGGGCAGATCAATCCGGGACTTTAATAAAAAAGGTCTTAATATATCTTATTTAACAATGAATAATGTGAAAACAAGACACATTAACTGCTAGCTTAAGCTCACGCTATTACCAGGAAATCCATTCACAGATGTAGCCGGGATTTATGGGCTATGCTTGCCCAAATAAACTTAATAAAGAAACAACTGGATGAGTTGGAAAAGGCCAGACTTTCTTCAAAAGTCATCGGCAGCTAACCTATAAATTGTAAACATAGGTGTGTTAAGATGACAATGACAACCAAAACATGTCATAAATAACCAAAATCACCAAAACATTTGAAGCTTGCCAGGGCATCAAGGCGCCATGCCAAACACCAATTTTGAGGATGGCATAGGCATACCAAGATACTCGAACCAGAGGTTCCAAGTTCCACACCCAGCTAGGAACCTCCCACAATTTACTACCGATGAACTTACCAAATCATTAACCCCTTTAATACCTGGCAAGCTTCAACCACAAGCCCATCCCTTGAAACCTTAAGCTGGATGGACTTCCCCACGTCCTTTTCAATACCATCACCGATGGCCAAATTAAAAAAGGCCAGTCCCTCATAGAAAAAATGTACCCGATCCCTTATGAATAAACCTTGGTGACACCCCTTTGTTGCTTCCGAATAAAACTTGCCATAAGCCTGTTCACTTTTTTGCAACTGTGTTCTATCGCCCCATTATCCCTGGCATGTCACCAGTTGGCCCTCGGAATCATTTTCAACCAAACTAACTTTTATTCCAAACCATTTCATGTGAACCAGGCCCATGGGGAAGCCCAGCTGAAGACTGCATCTGCGGCTCTCTGTTAGGCCCAGTACACGTGAGAATGGCCGGCAATCCAAGAAACAAAGCAAAGCATTGAAACAGACTATTTGAAAAGGGGAAGGAGAGTAATGGCAGAAATGACCAATGACCAGAGCACTAAACCCCACAACCAGTGCTAGCATACCTGTGATTCCCACCCCCGCACAACATCATCCTTAAGCTCAGCCTTTCTGTGCCTCTGTGAACTAAGAAGGACTGAATGCATGCCAGTCTCACATCCAAAAATATCTAAACTCTTCGCAATGGGCAGAACGAGTCACCTGGAAGAGCGTAAAACTGAATCTTCTTAAGATTGTTCAAGACAACCTCAACCGCTACCATAAAATTGTCACACTCCACATCCCACACTCCCAAACACCCTTGCACCAACTTTTGCGGCCCAACCAGCTCAGACAGGAGTTATGCTGTATCACTGTCAATGTCGGGCTCGGTAATAGTGTCTCAGATGTGTCTGCTCAGTCTATAAAAACACTGCCTCTACCCCCCCACCACCAGGGACATCTATTAATATGGAGTGGTGGCAGGATCTTCTACTGCTGTGTGTCTAAAAGATCATACCATATGACTCAATTTTTTCCCACCAATACTAACACAAAACACTGAGACTGTTTAAACATAACTGGTAAATGTACTCATAAATTAACTGTCTTTGACTAGCTGTATGGAATATATATATATATATACACACACTTCAATGCATATCTAAAAATACCAGATATCACTATGAGCACCATAAAACCAAGAGACCAAATACATGCTTTTCCCCTTAGAGTATGCAGGGGTGCTTGTGATGCTATGAAGCAAATAAAGCGCTGACCAATGCCCTCTCATCTCCATTCTCACTATATTTCAGTGGTGGTCAGAATATACCGAGCCTTCTTTAGCTGGTTTGCAACTTGTAGGACATTACATGATTTATTTACTTCCGTATAATTCGTTAACAATATGTGTCTGTAGGTTAGAGACAGAACACCAAGTTTATAGTTTGAGAATTAATTACCTGTTTTACTGCATTAATAATAGGAATTACATTTTTTAAGTAGAACAAACGTCACGTTAAATTACGCACCGTAAATTAAAACCACATGTGTGTGTGTTTTATTTTATTATACTTTAGGCCATGTGAAAGAAAGGAATGCAAGTTTCACAGACTTTTTAGAGTTTTGGATATAGCGTGTACTTCTCAACACCTATAAAACTTGAAATGGCTGTACAGCATCCCAAATAGTCAGTGGTAGGAAAAGCACTGAATTCTGGACCAGTGAGACATATAGTCGCAGACGATTGAAGTATGCCATAGACAGTTCCTTAATAGTCTCGCTAAACTCAGCAAGCAACTTTCTAATTTATTTTCAAACGCAGGGAAATTAAACAAAAACAGGCCCATTTACTTATTTATTGTACAGTTCTGGGCCTGCCTGAACCAATGGGGAAGGGGTATATGACTGCTGGAATGTTTTGTGTCCCTTTCATTCATACATCAAGTTCACAACTTTGTGTCAAGCAGGTATATATATATATATATATATATTATATATATATATATATATAAACAGAAGTGGGACTTTCTTACTTCCTTCTCAACCAGAACCAGGCAGGGGGAAGATCTATAACTTTGCCACCCATCTGCCCAGAACAGATTGCTAAGAGGACTAATAGCGCAATAGCGGAAACTGAGAGAGACCAAGCTAGTGGTGTCTAATACAACTTGTTTGAAGTTCTTTGTGTATTCGTTGGGTCTAACTGCCTGATGCGCTAACTTGATTGTCAGCTGGCAGTGGTTTATTCCTCAATTTCTCTGGTTATTACCATGGATTAATATTTTGTTTAGTGACAGATGTGGTTTGTGGTCACCTTGCCTAAGAGGACTATATGGTATTCGCAACTGTGGAAATTGGGAGAGACCAAGCCAGTGTGGGCTGAGGAACAATACTGGTTTGAAGCTCTTGGTGTATTTGTTGTGTGTAACTGCCTGATGTGCTAAATCAAACATCAGCTGGCAGGTGGTTAATGTCCTCACGTTGGCCTGGTGGTGAATATTTGTTGAATAAAGCTGTGGCCAAGCCCTTGCCCACATATGTGTGTCCAGTGTCTTATTAGGGAAGCGTAAAGTTATTCTACTGATATCTGTATGGATGCTCCAGGCCTAAGCAGTCATGTGTTTTTGTATTGCACTTAGTTTTTCTCAAGGTTATCATCTTGGCCATTTAAAAGCTCACACTCACTAAATACTATTGGTTAGTCTAATGTATAATTCATACATGACAATCAATATGTGTGAAGGGTATGGCATTTACATAATGCCAGACAGGATTTAAGAAGGTGTCCTATGATATATAGAATTCGTAGGTTTCAGGTTGAAATATAGACAAATAGAGAGAGGTTGTGTTACTGGGATCTAAACTCAGAGATTAATAAAACTCCATTTGTGAACAGTAAATCTAATATGGCCTCCTTATGAGTTAGCGTCTCAATTACTTGTTTTAAAGACAATCCCAGTAGAGGGTTTAGAATATTTGCACTCCGGGCACAACCAGCTATTTTGGTTTTCCATTCACTTTGGGAACATTCAAGTCGCCCATGATTATAACTTCCCCCTTCATAGTCATTTCAGCTATTTACTCAATTAGTAGATTATCTAGCTGTTCTACTTGTCCAGAGGATCTATAAATCACACCTACACAGGTTACTGTATGTTTACCATATTGGAATGTAACCCAAACTGACTGTTTTTCTCACCACTATGCTCTTCAGAATTCGGCAGCCCTGCTGTGTTAGTGGTCTACCACTTTGTGGCTGAACTGTTGCTACTATTAGACATTCCTACTTCACAATAATAGCATTTACAGTGGACCAGGGCAGATCTACCAGGGCAGAAATTTCATGAAATGACTTGTTGCAAAGGTGGCGTCTTATGTCACTGCCACATTTAAAGTCACTGAGCTCTTCAGTATGACCCATTCTACTGCCAATGTTTGTCTATGGAAATGGCATCCATTTGTGCTTGATTTTATATACCTGTTAGCAATGGGTGTGGCTGAAACACCTAAATTCAATAACTGAGAGGTGTTGCAATACTTTTGTCGATACAGTGTATGTAATGCAAGCTCTTTCATGTATTGTTTCACATATGAATTTTAATGAATAATTATGGATTTGTATTTAAAAATCATGTATTTTAATTAGCAATGATGTAACATTATTAGTGAGATGTTTTTGAGATTTTATGTATAGTTTTTGATAGTTGAGATCAATAATATAATAGTAATAGTTAATTACATTTATTAAAACAATACATAGCACAAAATTACAGAAATCCAAAATTAACATAGAATACCTATTAAAGCTTATATGCATAAAAAATAAAAATAAACATATCAGTCAGTCTCGATATAAAGTCTAGCTTCAGTCTCTTGGTCAGATTATAAACAAAAATCTTCATATATATAAGGTTTTATAACCAGACCTGCGTATCGCTACCTCAAAAATAGTACTAACAGTCAGAAAAAAATCAGGAGAGAATCGGGAGAGGAAAATTACCAAGGCCAAGCTGTTGATAATTTTTTTTACAGAATAGCAAAAACATTCGAATCTTAAAACACAAAAAAAATCTTATTTAACAGAAAATACTAGTTCAGCGTAGTTAAATCCTTAACTTCTACTGAGGCCTATAACAGCCTTAACTTCTACTGAGGCCTGTAACACATCTGAGTACAGTGATGCCATCCATGCATAGGTTTGTTGGGGCTCAAGAGGTGCATATTTTTCAAATTGGAATTTTGACATGTGGTCATCCTGCCCCCATGAGTTATTTGGGATAGCTTTGAAGCTGGCCAATTTAATTTACCCTATCAAATCATAAATCTTGAAGACTTGGCACCCTGGAGTATTTCAGATGCTGGTATTTTGACTATTTCCATATACACTTTACCACCAGCCTTTGCCAAGGTTAGCAGTAGTATTTTTTGTGTTTTGTTCTACACATATTTTAATTTAGGCATGACTGTACAGCTTTAAGTATGTGTTACTGCCAAAACAGCAACCAAATATCTATTCAGCAACATCTTCTAAGTACATGATATCACCCATTCATGGTTTTGTCAGGTTTCTTATGGGTTAAAAGGCCACATTTGGGAGGTGCACATTTTTCAAATTGGACTTTTGACATGTGGTCATCCTGTCCCCGTGTTATTTGGGACATCTTTGAAGCTGGCCAAGTTAATTTACCCCATCAAATGATATATTTTTGAAAACTAGACTATTGCCATGCACTTATTGTACCACCAGTCTTTGTCAAATTTGTGGTAGTATTTTTTGTGTTTTTTTCCCACACACATTGCAAATCAGGTATTAATGTACAGCCCCTGGTATAAGCCAAAGCTAAAAAACAATATGTATTCAATCATTGGCATTCAGCAAATGCTGGTATTTTAACTCTTCATACACATTAATTCTACCACCAGTCAAATTTTGTGGTTTTTTTCATACCTTAGGCATGAATATACAGCTCTTGGTAGACATCACTGAGAAACAACACCCAATACGTGTTCGCAATATGTGCAAATTTTTGTTTTCATTTTGATACCTGACCAGTATGTACCCATGTCCTATTTGGGATATCTTGGGACCAGGGCAATTCTATTTACCCCATGAAGCCATACATTTTTTTAAACTAGACACTCCATACGTATAAGTATTTTAACTCTTCCCATGCCAGGATTTTTGAGAAGATGCAGCACTATATTTTGTTTACATATTTTACTGATCACGTGGTTATTGGAAAACTGGGCTCCACTGGCTTGCTAGGTTGGACATAGTATCTGTATCTCTCACAATGGCTGCTTTCCAGAGTGGTCACATTGTGTCCTGGGTAGTTTTTCAATTTCGCTAAATCCCCTGCTATCAAGGCATTTTAGCAACACCTTTAAGCTTAGGAGGCGGTCATTGATTGCCTAAGCTCTTTTAAATTAGGTGCCCACAGCCATGTTGTATATGGCGGATGTTGATGCCCAGGGGAGGGATCAGGTAGGGTCCCTGGAGCAGATTTTGGTGTGGCTGAATGCCTCTGCATTGTGTAAGCACGCATGGGATAAGGATAAGGCTATTCTAAATATAAAATAAGGCCAGGGACTAAGGAAAGTATTCAGAAACTGGGCAGACTAGATGGGCCAAATGGTTTTTATCTCCCCACACATTCTATGTTTCTTTTTTTTATAATCTCTTATATTTTTCACATATAAATAGATACAAAACAACATAATATAATAAAAACATGTATACCAAACACAAAAACAAACAAAACAAACTAAACAAAAAACAACAGAGGTGCCGAAGGGATCTTGAGAGGGGGTTATGAGCGAGGTGGTATTTATCTAATTGTCACAGTCCCGGGTCCCGGCAAGTGTTTGCCCGTACGTGGCAAACTCCTCAGGTCCTGGCAGACACAGGCAAGTCGATGCCTGTGAACGCCGGGTTCAGGGGTCGCGGGTCACGGTCTCGGATCCCGGCAAACACAGGCAAGCCGATGCCTGTGAATGCTGGGCTCCGGGATCGCGTGTTACAGACTCGGATCCCGGCAGACAAAGGCAAGCTGATGCCTGTGATCCACCGAGCTCCGAGGCATATAGGGCTTCCTCCGGGGATCATCCTACCACGCTGCAGCAGCCTGCCTGCAGCAGTGGAGACCCCCGGAGTCAGAGACTTACCCGCACTCGGTCCCTTCCTCGCGGCAGGAGCATTTCGTTGCCACGCAACTGGAGGCGTGGTTTGGATCATATTGGGGCGGGGTTAGGTTCTGGCGCCAGATTTAAAAGTCAGGAAGTGCTCTAGCCAGTTACCATGTTGTGGTCTTTACGCTCGGTTGTGTTTTGAATTACTTTTGCTCGCCTGATCTCTCTTTGCCTGCCGATTTTGTACTGTTGCCTTGCTGATCTTATTGCTGAACCACGGATTGTCTGACTACCCTCTCTGGATCTCGACCACGGCT
>VKOC01032955.1:0-10322 GCA_009364415.1 Spea multiplicata | reverse complement strand
TAAAATAGCATTGTAAATAAAATGCGTGATTCTTTAGCTTTCCAATTATTTACAGGACCATGAGATGGTATTTCCTGCCTTTGCTTCCTATTATGCAATCTCTTTAGAATTTGCCATCGGAATTTTACAGAGGTCACTGTTAATAACATTCCAGATTATATACAGCAAAGCTACACTCTCCAATACACAGCATTTTCACCCACATTTTACATATGTAGTTTGTGTTAGCAGTATATGTGGCAAATGTGTTTTTGCTTAGATCATTTTTAAGACCTTTCTTAAAATAGCTATAATTTTTACAGGGGCCATATTCATATAGAAAAACTGGAATGATTCTGGAGCAACATCAGTGAGGTGCATACAAAGAATTAATCATTATATACACCGATCAGCCATACCATTATGACCACTGATAGGTGACGTGAATAACACTGATAATCTTGTTATCATGGCACCTGTCAGCATAAGGATCTGAGTGACGTTGACAAGGGCTAAATTGTGATGACTAGATGACTGGGTCAGAACATCTAACAAATTTACAATCTAGAGGGAGTTAGGTAAAAGGTAAAAGTGCCATTGCTTAATGTGCAATGTTGTAAGCGTCCTTCCAGAGGATGGGGCAGCCCTTTATAAATCTTGTAAGCACGCATGAGAGTTAGAAATCAGAGGAAAGGATAGAAGGAGATCATTGGATGAGCGGAGGGACCGGTTCGGAGTGTATTTACAGATGAGTGAGGAGATGTAGGTAGGGGAACCGCTGTGAAGGGCTTTGAAAGTAAGAGTCAGGATTTTGAAATGACAGAGGGGAGACTTGTTAGTAAAGAGATGGGAGAGGAATATAAGTCTGGTAGCATCATTCATGGTGGATTGTAGAAGGGTGTGACGGTTAAGAGGGAGACCAGCTAAAACAGTGTTACAATAATCAAGGTGGGAAATAATAAGGACATGGACAAGTGCCTTAGTGACATGCTGTGTTAGGAAGGGACGGATGCAGGCAATGTTTTTAGGATGAAGACGGCAGTTTTTAGAGACAGACTGAATGGGGGGTGAACAAAAGGTCAGAGTCACCCAAGACAGCAAGCATGAGGAGACGGGGAGATGATAGCACCATTAACATTGAGGGAAACTGATGGGGAAATCTTAGCATTGGATGGAGGAAAGATGAGAATTTTGGGTTTGGAGATATTGAGTTTCAGGAAACATGCAAACATCCAGGAAGAGATAGAGGCAAGACAGTTAATTACACGACGGAGGGAGAGAGATAAGGAGAGGACAGATAGATCTGGGTCTCACCCGGTGGTATTGAAAGCCAAAGGATGAGATTAGTTTGCCAAGTGAGGAAGTGTAAAGAGAGCCTTGGGGTACCTTGGCTGAGAGGGGGAGGGGAAGTGTTACTGGAGACAGAGACACTGAAGGTATGATCAGAGAGGTAGGAAGTGAACCACAAGAGAACAGTATCATGGAGACCAAAAGCATGAAGAGTATGAAGGAGAAGAGGCCCACAGTGTTGAAAAGCAGCAGAAAGGTCCAGTAGGATTAGCATGGAGTAGTGACCCTTGGAGTTAGCAATGAGTAGGTCATTTGTAACTTTAGTAAGGGCGGTCTTAGTAGAGTGTCGAGGGGCAAAAACCAGATTGAAGAGGGTCAAGTAGGGAGTTGGAATCAAGAAACTTAGTTAATTGGGTATTAACAATTCTTTCAAGAAGCTTGGAGGCGAGAGGAAGTAGCGAGATGGGACGGTACTTGGATAGATCAGTCGGGTCTTGAAGGAGGATGGGACAGATCCAGTAATGAGGGAGAGGTTGAAGATGTGTGCTAGAGTAGAGACAAGAATAGATAAAAGAGACTGGGTGAGATGGGAAGGAATCGGGTCAAGGGGGCATGTGGTTGGACAAGAGGAAAGAAGAAGGGCATGTACATCCTCTTCAGTGACATCAGAGAACTGATATAATGTAGTGAAGAGAGAAGAGGTCAGTGGGTATGACGGTGCATAGTCAAAGGGAGGGTGAGGGCAGGGTGGTGACTGTGCACATATGTTATATCTGATAGTTTCAATTTAATTATTGAAGTATGTGGCAAAGTCAGAGGCATTAAGGTTAGTGGAAGAAGTAGTTGGGATAGGTCGATAAAGGGAATTGAAGGGTCCCTGAGGCAGGGAGGAGATGAGGTGAAGTAGGTTTATTTAGCAAGGTTGAGAGCAGAGTAGTAGGAAAGTAGCATTAATGTATAGTTCAGGAAGTCAGACAATTCACCAACTACGTTCAGCAGTGGGGTAACAATATTGTAGGTGTCAGGTTACAGTCATGTGCCAATGGCAACGTGAACGTCGTGAAGAGCGAGTAGTAACTGGGGCTACATCCTCAAAAGCGGATGTGAGAGTGGAGTTATAGAGAGGGCACGACATGTTTGAGATAGGAGAGAGGAGAGGGAGTATATTGGTAGATATAGCATGAAGTTCAAATGAGGAAAAAGTACAAATTAGGGAGAGCAGGAAGGTTTGGGAGTGTGAGTGAGGTGGAGGCAGTGGGAGAGGCAGTCCTAGAGGGGGTTAGTGTGAGAAGGTGTAGGGAACTAAAACCAAAGAATCAACTAGCTGATGTATGAGATGGGGAAGGCAAATGCATGTAAATTGAGTTAAGTTTAACTGAGCTGAAAACTTTATATCATTTCATGGAATACTGGCAATGCTTTCTTATATCTGCGTGGACCCACTGATTTAAATACATTATTAAAATTGGAGTAAGATAGGTAGTGTTTGACAAAGTTTGTGTCCGCATAGAAGATGCTACACTAATAAAATCTCAGCTTTATTATTTGTGACCAGATATTTATTTTGCAGTAGTTTAATGTGCCTATTGGCATACACATGGTTGAAGATGATATGCAGTAGTCAGGCCCAGAATGGCAGTAGGAAAGATCCATACAACATATATATTTTGTATGGAAAATGCCTCTGTTACCACAATAAAAAATTAGGGAAAATTATTAAAGCAGTGAATATTTTATTGGTAGATATTTATCATATGACACCACTATATTCTTCCTGTTTAAACAAACTGTGCTCACACTAATGACATTGTCTTTTAGATTCCTGATTAGTTGCTATAATGATCTCCTGCTGACTCACTGTGATGTGCACATTATTCAGTTTAAATATTATGGAAAGAAGAGTTCAGCCTAGGGATAGGCTTATATAAATCCAAGGAAAGTGCAGACAAATCATGTTTTGTCATCCCAATACTATGTGGGAATACATTGCTTTAACAAACAACAAAAAAACAAACTGTGGATTGTTAAACTATTTGCTAGATAAGTAAATAACTTCTCTAAGTTTAAAATTGAACCGAAGGTAACTAAATAGATCTGCTATACCTTTTGAATTTAGTTAAAATAAATACATGGAACATGGTAGACATAAACTGGATCTCTGCCTGTGTATATTTTGTTTATTACCTGATTTTATTATATATTTATTGTATGTATATTTTACTTCCTGCCCCCTTGATATAAAGGTGTTTTTTGCATAATTTTCAATTAATCACTCTTACTCATACTCTCTCACTCACGCTCTCTCACATTCTCACTCTGTATTACGATCTCAATGTCTCCCTGTGTTCTCTGCCAACCGCTTCCGTGTCCCTCCCTCCTATTCCACAGCTCCGCTTTTTCACTTGCTTCAATTTTTTCTTCTGTCTTCTTTCTTTGTCCACTTCTCCACAGTATCAGCCTTTGTGCACACCCTCTCCCCCGACTGGAGGAAAGGAAACAAGGCCTTTCTTTCTCCTCAGATCCATCTGCATTATTCTGGCCTCGCACCATAAGGACAACCTCTCCCCCATCCCTCCAATTGGAGAGGGTGTGAGTAGAGGCTCCGGCCTTTAGTGAAAGAAGAAATAAAACAGAAGAACAAGAAGACAGGAAGTGAGGGAGAGTGAGTGTTTGAGAGAGAGTGAGTGAGGCTGAGTAACAACTAATTTTGTTTCCGAATAGAACAAGCCCGCCGATTTTTGTCCGCACTGAAAGTGCGGGAAACCATAAAACTAAATAGGTTGTCCGAAAATGAATGGACCAAAAACAAAACGAAAAATTTGTTCCTGGTCTATTTGCACAAGTTTATTCTGGTTTATCTGTGTAATTGGGTTTATGTTTTATTGCAGGGGCGTAACTAGAAGCCTCAGGGTCGGACACCTCTATAATTACCCTGGTCACAGCCTCCCAGAACAGGCGAATATCCCTACATTCCCACTACAAGTGGAGAAAGGAGCCAGGCGCCTCGGCGCACCTCCAGCATAGGGGGGAGACCTGAGGCAAGTAGTGGTGCAACTGCAGGGGAACCTTGTACCATCGGGATAGCAACGTAAAGGCGTGTTCCTGGATTCTAGTGGAGATTACACTTTTATGAGTGAGTAACAACATTGTATCTCATTCATCATCAGCAAACTGGGTAGAGAGGTCTTTCTCCCAGAGACTGAGATAGAACGGCTTTGAGGTACAATGTGCAGATATATGTGAGAGGAGATGAGGCGGTTCATTAGGTAAGATACACAACTGCTCGAAATTGGACAACTCCCTGATGAGTTGGACATTAGGAAGAAGAGAGGAGATGTAGTGTTTTAGTTGGTGGTGCAAGAATACTGTCCAAAAGGGAGTCAAATCAGTAATGGATTTAAACTAAGTGCCCTGAGAAGGTGACAGATTCTAACATGTTTCGTTGTCAGGCGTGTTAAAAGGTCGGTGGGGAGAGCTGGGTTATGCGTGAGGGGAAGCGGAGGGCTTGGAGAAGACGTGAGAAGACGACGACACGAGAGCCGACCCAAGACTCGTAGCTTGGCCGAGATCGTGGGGTGTTTATGTACCAATAAGCGTCGGAACTGGTCCGGTAACCATGGAACTGCATAACATGGTGCACCTGGAACAAATTTTCTAGAGGTATCCATAGCTTCGGTACCTCCAGGGACCACTCCACGATACGGCGAAGATGAGATGCTAACCAGTACCACTCCACACTGAGGACCCCCAAGCCGCCTCTGTGTTTGGATCGGACCAAATACTGGAACGAGAGTCTAGGATTACGGTCCCCCCATATGAATTTACGGAAAGCCCTATGGCAGGCTTTGAAGTAAGCTCTGGGGAGGGAAATAGGTAGGCATTGTAAGAGATATAAAAAAACTAGGGAGTATATTCATTTTTATTACACCTATACGGCCGAACCAAGATATATGTGGCACAACCCATTTGCGGAGATCCCCGAGTACCGCAGAGAGTAAGGTATCAAAATTTAGTGACTTGAGCTGGGAGAGATCCGCCGGAATCCATAGACCTAAATATTTGATGGCCTTAGGCTGCCATCTAAAGGGGAAGGTCTTAGCCAAGGTTTCTTGAAAGGGCAAGGTCACTAAAATGTATAACTTTAATATTAACCTTTGAAGGAGAGAAACTAAATTCATATATATAACTTTAGGAAACAAGTTTTACCAGTAAATGTTAATTCATGTAAACTATGTAAACTAAAAGCTATGATTGAGAAAAATATTTTGTTTTTATTTCCTTTTATTTTATAATCTGCCCCCCCCCAGTTATGCACATCTGCCCCCAGGTTGCCACTCTGCCCCAGAAATGCCTTATACCCCCTATATGCCACTGTGCCCCATGATATGGCCTTTTAACCTCAAATGCCCACTGTGCCTATGATATCCTTTTAAACCCTATATTGCCACTGTGCCCCATGGATATGCATTTTGACCCCCTATGTGCCCACTCTGCCTCCAGATGCATTATACCCCTATATGCCACTCTGCATTTAAGGGTCGGTTAAAAGGGCCATATTATGCTTGGCAGAGTGGCATATAGCGGAGGATAAGGATTTCTGGAGGCAGAGTGGGTTAAAAGATTTCATTAAGCACCTGCCTACAGAAATGCCTATCCCCCATTTAAACACCCCCCCCCCAAAACTTACCGGGCTTCTGACTCCCGGTGTGTTGTCCGGGCAGCAGGTAGACATTTACACGATTCGATTCGCGTAGGCAACTTCCGGTGCAGCTGGAAGGAGGTGCGGCTAGCAGCGACTGCGATTATGAGACAAGGGGTATTTTTCAGAGCGTTTGCTCTGGAAAAAACCTTGTCCTATAATCGAGCAAATACGGTAGTTATATTCCCCTCATGTGTGTTTACATATAGTAGGAATGAGAGAAAGAAGAAACCACAGAAACAAGACAGATTACATTCTATCCATATATTGCTAGAAATATACCTTGGTGCAGTATTAAATTTTTAAATCTTTAAATTATATGTGTAAAAAACATTTCCTAACATCAACTTCATATATAACCATCATGTGTGTGTTTTACATATTTAAAGGAAAAAAAACACAGAAAAAAGACAAATTACATTCTTTCCATATATTGCTAGAAATATACCTTGGTGCAGTGTTGAATTTTTAAATCTTTAAATTATATGTGTAAAAACATTTCCATAACCAAACTTTGTATATTACCCTCATGTGTGTGTTTTACATATTTTAAAAAACCCTCAATTATCTGTGAAAATACTTGCATTTGGAAACATCATATATTAATTAAATTCCCCTCGTGTGTGTTTACATATAATAGGAAAGAGAGAGAAAAAAAAAAGTGCAGTGTTAAATCTTTAAATTATCTGTGTAAATACTTTACATAGCCAAACTTAATGTATTAATTAAATTCCCCTCCTGTGTGTATACATATAAGAAAAAAAAAGAAAACTATAATGGATTGGTGTCAGATGATATGGTGTGGTGTAATAAGAGGCCACTCGATTAAAATAGAACATCAAATAAGACGTATAAGGGACCTATTAATAGCAGAATTATATACATCTATGTATGAAGTCTCCGCTCAAAACAAGAAAAAGCACCAATGAACTGACAGAGAAATTGGTATAAAACAAAGAGAAAATAAATAAAATGAATTTAGAACAAACAGTAAAGGTTGAGGATGATTCAATCTACACTCACTAAATATATGGGCAGGTAAAAAATCTAGGATCGGATTAGAAACTCTATCAAAACCAATAAAGAAAGGTGGTATGTGAGTGCCTAATATCGAAAAATACCATGATATAAGCTGTTTAATAAGACTGACAAAAACCATATAAATATAACTAAAGAAGATTGGTATGAAATTGAATTGGTCCTTTTAAATACAACAGAAATAAACAACTTCCTTTGGGAAAGAAGGAAAAAACTGCTGAAATTGGATAGCCTCGTTGTTCTGTCCTTGCTACACGTTACCCCGTGGCGTGTGTGTAGTTTGACATGCAGATAAACCGCCCTACTTTTCAATAGACAAGACTGTATGATGAAGTCAGTAGATTTATTGAATTATAGGAAATGTGCGGTGAAACTAGAAAACAATAGAGCAGAAAACATGAATAAGCACATGTTCATATACAACTAACATGTCAGCATAATACAAGATGGCTGAAACATAACATGTAATAACATAGATGACATGTGAAGAACTGGTCTGCTAGTCACAACTTAAGACAAATACAGCTGCTGCTCCTGAATATAAGAGTCTGTGTAACTGGTGGTAGCTGTGACTGAGAATAACTGTGAAGTAAGTCCACAAGCTTACCAGCGATGCTGCCACATGGGAGCATGGAAGTTACAGTCTTTCTCTTCTTAGCACAGTCTGTAAAATGGAGTTCTCTTTCCCAGAATGCCTCACTTCACTGAGGAGGGATGGGAACAGCAGAGGGGCAAAATACTGAAAGGCAAAGTCAGCCACTAGATGGAGTGCCTATGTAATTAAGCACACTACACAGTACATATAGATGCTGGAGGCATGACACTCCCCGCCTGGTATCCATGGATGCCACCAATTCAGTCTTCAGAGGGTAGAAGTAAAATTAGTTCAGATATTGGTCTGAGAAACAACTTGGACTCATCTCCCTTGGTTATCTTTACTTCTACTTTACGAACATTTCCATCCTCACTTGGGAATGTTTTGGTGACCAACCCAAGAGGCCAATGGTTTCTTTGTGCTTGACAGTCCTTTACAAGAACAATATCACCAATTTTTAGGTTAGGTTTGTAGGTTTGCCATTTCTTACGTGGTTGCAATGTAGATAAATACTGTTTACGCCACCTGTCCCAGAAGGTATTTGCAAGGCTTTGCACTTGTCGCCATTGACGTTTATACAGATCTTTGGCATCAAACTCTCCCGAAGGAGCACTGAAAGTCTCTGTTTTTTGAGTAAGCAAAATAGCCGGAGTCAACAAAAAAGGTTCCTCAGGATCATTAGGGACTGGAGTGAGAGGTCTTGCATTTACTATAGCTGCAATTTCTGCCATAAAGGTTATTAGACTTTCATGGGTGAGTCTTGTTTGGCCTACCTGTAGAAAAATAGAGTCAAGAATTCTTCGAACTATGCCGATCATTCTTTCCCAGGATCCTCCCATATGTGAAGAATGTGGTGGGTTGAATGTCCATGTGCAACTTTGGATACTCAAGAATCTCTCGACACTTTTGTAGTCCACATTTGAGGGAATTTTTAATTCTTTGGCTGCTCCAACAAAGTTAGTACCTCTGTCTGAACGGATTTGCTTCACAGGGCCTCGAATAGCAATAAAACGCCTGAGAGCATTAATGAAGCTCGAGGTGTCTAGAGACTCAATGACCTCTATATGAATAGCTCTGATAGACATACAGGTGAATATGACTGCCCAGCGTTTACTGTTAGCTTGACCACCTCTAGTACGTACTGTGGTGACTGACCAAGGTCCAAAAACATCAAGGCCAACGTTGGTGAAAGGAGGTTCTGTGCCAAGTCTGTCTGCAGGCAGATCAGCCATCTTTTGTGTCTGGTGTAGACCTCGAAGTTTGCGACAGGTGACACATTTGAAGATGATACTGCTTACGAGCCTCTTTGCACTGATAATCCATAGGCCAGCAGTTCTTAAGGCTCCTTCCGTAAATAGTCTTCCTTGATGTCTGACCTCATTGTGATAATGCTTCACAAATAAAGCAGCAATGTGGCAATAACCAGGAATTATAAGAGGGCTTCTCTCACTGAACTCCAGTTTTGCTTCCTTAAGTCGGCCTCCTACTCTCAGTAGGCCATTGCTATCAATAAATGGGTCAAGCTTATTCAATACACTGTCCTTATGTATTGGTCTTTTGTTGGTAAGGCACGCAATCTCTCTAGAATAGGCTTCTTGTTGAACAGTAAAGATAATGTGGTTTCTTGAATGTTCCAGATCTGATACTGCATAGACCTTTGTACAGTAATGCCAACCTTTACATTCATTCAAACTAGAAGTTCTCATACTTCTGAATGAGCGAGTTATGTGAGTTAAACAGGTAATAGCTCGAACAAGTGACTTCCAGGTTGAAAATTGCTGGAATCTGTGAGATCCTAGTCGGCTATCTGAGGTCGTTGTGTGAAGTGTAGACACCTTGTAGACACCTAGAGGGCGGATTTCAACATCTGATTCTGCACCCACTAATTCAAAGGCTTCAGTAGTGGTCTGCTTTAAGTTGTACAAGAATTTTGGTCCTGACAGCCATGTCGTGTTTTTTAAATGATCAGCAGCAACGGCTCTAGTAGCGTGATCAGCAGGGTTCTGATCTGTAGGTACATAGTGCCACTGGTTTGGATGGACAGATCTCCTAATCCGAAGCACTCTGTTGTTAACATATACATAGAATCGTCTGGTTTCATTGTAGATGTAGCCTAAAACCACTTTACTGTCTGTGTAGAACTCAGTATCTTTGAGGTCAATGCCTATTTCAGATGTAATTAATTCAGCTACCTCAACAGCTAGTACAGCAGCACATAATTCTAGTCTGGGTACAGTGTGCTCAGGATATGGTGCAAGTTTTGTTTTACCCATGACAAATCCAATATGACATTGTCCTTTAGAGTCCATAGTTTTAATATAGGCCACAGCAGCAATTGCTTTGACAGAAGCATCTGAGAATATGTAAAGTTTTTGGCTTTGTATTTCTGTAGAGGGCACAGGTGCATAGAATCTAGCTACATTGAGCTTAGATAAAGCTGTCAGAGAGTTTTTCCACTCTTCCCACAGAATCCTTTGCTCAGCTGGTAAAGGTGCGTCCCAGTCAGATGTTTCATTGGTTAAGTCTCTGAGTAAGGCTTTACCTTGAATTGTAACAGGAGCTGCAAACCCTAAGGGATCGTACAAGCTGTTAATAGTGGACAGAACACCTCGACGCGTGAAGGGCTTTTCCTCCTGGCTGGCTTGGAAGGTGAAGGTGTCTGATTTTAGATTCCAGAGAAGTCCAAGGCTACGTTGCATTGGCACAGAGTCGGTCCCTAAA
>VKOC01032954.1:0-19379 GCA_009364415.1 Spea multiplicata | reverse complement strand
TTTGGTACATTTTTGAAGACGGTCAGTTCAATTTACCCCCATCAACCCATATATTTTGTTTCTAAACTAGATGCCCCCGGGTATTTCAAATGCTAGTATTTTAACCCTTTGCATGCACCAATTCTACTTCCACATTTTGTGGTAGTAATTGTTTTGCGCTTTTTTTCCACACACACTGTTTACATCATTTACTTTCAATTCCTGGTATATGTCAAACACCCTCATTAATGTTCAGCAACATTTCCTGAGTACAGTGATACCAACTATGCATGGGTTTGTTGGGTTGTTTGGGGGGTGACATACCAAGTTTGGGACATGCGCAATTACATTTTTTGCAGATTCTGCCCCATGCCATATTTGGGACATCTTTCAAGTTGGCCAATTCAATTTACCCCCCATCAAACCATATATTTTTAAAAACAAGACACCCCACATTATTTCAAATTGTTGGAATTTTAACACTTTCCGTGGCACTAATTCTACCGCCAGCCTTTGTCAAATTTTGTGGTAGTAATTGTTTAGTGTTTTTTCCCCCACACACATTGTATTCCGTCATGAATGTTCAGCTACTGGTATAGGTCACTGCCAAACAACACCTTAACATGTGTTCAGCAACATCTCCTGAGTACAGTGATAGCACCCATGAATGGTTTGTCTGGAGGTTAAAGGCCACATTTAGGAGGTATACATTTGGATTTTTCACACATGATTTTTTTTTTGGTGTGGCTGAATGTGCCAGTATTGAGTAGACTTGTGCATTCTTATTTGGACGAACATGAAAATGAACACGAAGGATGCGTTTTGGTTGTTCAGCCCAAATACCGAAGAAACAAACATGGCGGCAGCAGCAAAACGTACACAAAGATGAAGACACACAATTCTTACAATCTTCATGTCCGTCTTTGTTAAGATCTCCTAACTAATTTCCCTGGTCCCTTCCCCTTCTAGCCTACCTTGTCTAGGCAGCATCACAGGGATTAACGGGAGCAGGAATCCGTAGGATCACGCAAGGAGTTACAGGTCCGTGCAAGCAACCCTGTTGGTTGCCTGCAGGGGCCGCCTGCAAGGGCCTCCAATTGGTTGATGCTAGAGGAGGCCCATGCCAGCGACCAATAGAATCGCTCTCATGAAGCTTTAACTCCTGTTCCCTCACCAGGAGTTAAAGGTCTGTACCAGAGGAGCTTCCTGCCGGTGACCAATAGAGTCACTCGTAGGGACCTTTAACTGTTGGAGCAGGGAGACCTCCCTAGGCCAAATTGCGCTGTCAGGAGTTAAAGGTCTCTATTGATTGCCGGCAGGGAGCTCCTTCACTGATTAATGCCAGAGGAGTTCCATGCTGGAGACCAATAGAGTCACTTGCACTGACCTTTAACTCTGCATGCTGAAACTTGGCCTGTGGAGGGAACAGGAGTTAAAGGTCCGTACGAGCAACTCTATTGGTTGCCTGCAGGGGCCTCCTTTGCCAGAAGAGCTCCCTGCCAGCGACCAATAGAGTTGCTCATACAGACCTAGAACTCCTGGAGCGGAGAGACCAATGGTCTTCCCAGGCGGAGTTTCACAGTCAGGAGTTAAAGGTCCATACGGGCGAATCTATTGGTTGCCGGCAGGGAGCTCCTCTGCCAATAGTCGCTCTGGTACAGACCTTTAACTCTTGGAGCAGGGAGGCCAATGGTCTCCCCAGGCCTAGTTTTGCCGTCAGGAGTTAAAGGTCCGTACGAGCAGCTGCACTTCATTGGTCGATGGCAGAGGAGGCCCCTGCCGGCGAGCAATAAAGACCTTTAAAATCCTGGGGCCAAAGCTGCTGCTTACAGTGTTAACCCCTCTGGGGGAAAAAAAAGGAAAAAAACAAATACGAAGAATGTACATGAATGTTCGTCTTTCCACACAAAGACGAACACGAAGAAGAAGGCATGTCGGTAATATTGGCTGAGTGAAGGAAGCAATTGCTGGTCGCTTTCCAAGCTCATTTATGCCTTTAAGGTAGTTAATAGTTTTGTCATTTACCAAAATGCAAAGTGAGTGAACAAAAAAATTCTAAATCAATATTTCTTGTGACCACTGTTTTGCCTTCAAAACAGCATCTTCTAGGTACACTTGCAGTTTTTTAAGGCAGGTAGGTGTTCAATCTTGGAGAACTAACTGCAGTTATTCTGTGGATTTAGGCAGCTTCAGTTGCTTCTCTCTCTTTATATAAACACAGACAGAGTCGATGATGTTGAGATCAGAACACTGTGGAGACCATTACTTATGTAATAAATAACAGACAAGAATTACAGTTTGAAAATGCTCTTGGTGTAAACATGCCTTTGTCTTTGGAGGCTACAGAATCAGATTTTTTTGCATTCCTCCTATGAATGAATGACAATTGTTTTTATATATTTTATAGATGAAAAACCTTCAGACATACAAGACACATATCTATTGTGCCCTGCTCCTGTCATAGAGGAAGTTGGACAGTAAGTGTAAATGATAAAACAGTGCTGGTTCTAAGCTGAAATCCTTATCTAAGGAGTTTTACTAAAAGGTCTTTATAACCAACGTCCTGAGCTGTTTAACAAACTGATTTCATGTCTTACTGTTTGCTCAATCTACGTGTTGAAAAATGTCCTTTTCCTTAGTTGTCCAAACTAGCATTCTAAATCAATTCTCTGTTTATTGAAAAGAGTAATGATATATATTGTTACAATCTAGATCATATTGTAGTGGTACAATGGTCATTGTAAAGTTACAACAGTATACATCAGGTCACTCCATGCATAGCACCTAACTGCATGAAAGGAGTATGCAAATACTTCAGAGTCCAGGATCAGGAGGATCTCCCACGTTCCCCCCATAAGAGAGTGTGAAAAAAGGGGGAAATAAGAAATTCCTTCCACGGTAGCCATTTCAGCCCATTTTTATATGCTAGGCCTCTTGAGGCCATACCAGATCTTCCATATGACTCGTAAAATTAACCCTTTTAAGCCAGCCTGATATGTGAGGACCTCAGAATCGTCGCCTTAGCAGTGGTTATTAAATTAATAGTTAAAGACCTCCTATAACATCCCATTCGGGAACTAGTGTGGTGCAACAGCATGCCCTCTGGGGTGGCCTGCAAATCAGAGTCGTCAATCTCGCGGATAACAGCTATCACGGCCTCCCAAAATATGACAATCCTACCAAAGGTGCATGTAGGACCCCACATCAGAACCACATCTCCAACACTGAGGAGGAATGTGTGGCAGGAAATGGTGAAGTTCAGCAGGCACTCTTTAGCATCTTGTTAGCAGTTTATAAGCGGATTCTTGTATTTTACTAGAGATAGCACCTTTATAAATGAGTAGTAAGACCCTTTCCCATTGCTCAGGTCCAAACCAGCATTCTGGAGGACCATAATGATGTCAGCAGTTCTATGTCTTCCTAATGCAACTACTGTCATAATTATAAAGTCAATGTATAGTGGGGTTCAGATCTGGACAATCAGGTCTTTTTAAGTAAATACAGAGAATTAAGTAACGTTAGTATAGTATAGTATAGCAGATTGAAAAAGACTTCAGTTCATCAAGTTCAACCTTTCACACGTAACTAGTTCTAAAGTTGATTCAAAAGAAGGCAAAAAAAACCCTACTTGGGGCAATTACCAATTATGCCACAACAGGGAAAATAATTCATTTTGATTCCATAGCGGCAATCAGATTACTCCCTGGATCAACTTTGTAATATGACTGTCCTTTTAGCAGTTGTAGCCCTTTGTTATGTTTAACCAGAAAAGTATCCAGACCTTTCTTAAAAATATCCACAGAGTTCTCCAGTTCTATAGCATCCTTCTTTAAAACTGGTGCCCAACTTGCACTGCATATTCAAGGTGAGGCCTCCCCATTGCTTTATAAAGAGGTAAAATCATATTTTCATCTCGTGATTTAATACTCCTCTTTATGCCAATACCTTACTGGCTTTTGCAACCGCTGACTAGAACTGCACTTTGTTGCTAAGTCTATGGTCTACAATTATACCCAAGTCCTTCTCATTTTCTGCTTTTCCCAATGCAATGCCCTTAAGAGTGTAAGTCGCATGCTTATTTGTGGTACCAAAGTGCATTACCTTACACTTTTCTATATTGAATCTCATCTGCCACTTATTTGCCCAGTCCCCTAGTTTATCCAAATCATTCCGAAGAGACGCTACATCCTGATCAGACTTTATAATTTTTACCTATTTGCGTCATCAGCAAACACAGACAAGCAACTTCCAATATGTATTTCAAGATCATTAATAAATAAGTTAAAGAGAACTTTCAGAGAACATTCAGAGAAGTTTAAACTGATTATGCAAGCAAATCACTTAGTGTTATTTTTCTGTTCAACTAGGATGGTGTACCTGCCAAGTCAGCATGAACATGGGTCTCACATTTATATCCAGCTCTGGTGGATTACCAGTACCCATTGTGTGAGTATTAGATTATATATATATATATATATATGCCGCAGCTTAACGTTTGTGCTATTTAAAGAAAATTTTATTTTTAAAGAAAAAATACACAAGTGAAATGGTAAAACGGGGTAATAGACGGGTTAACACTCTGAATCTACTCAGATCTGTAATGATTGTATGTATATTATAAGTATATTATTAAATCTGAAATCAACATGGTTTCCAAGGCTTCCTAACAATTAATATATAATAGTATATGTGAATTAATATGTAACTGAGATATATATAATATAAAATGTATTCATGTGTACGTGATGGTGTGTATATGTGAATCCGTGGGTATGTGATATATATGCCTGTGTGTGTAATCTCATCCGCTTCATAGTGTGTCCCTGAATGGCAGAAATAAAATGCGGTCACCCTAGGCCCAGGGGCACTTTTAGCACCAGGGCCCCGTGGTTTCTTGTTACGCCCCTGTGGGTAATAATAAACATGTTTTTCTATTACACAGCGCACCGGTATCATCCTGTTCATTTCCCTCCTGGTTCTATTCCTGCTTCTCCTCCTGGCTCTGCTCTGGTGGTTTTGGCCGCTGTGCTGCACCGTGGTAATTGATTTACTACAGTTTTCATGATTTTACTGCCTGCTACTCACTCGATATTTTGCAACCCAAAAAAATATCCGACATTAATCCAGATTCTACCTTTCAGTGCCGTAATTACATACTTCCAGATACTAAGCTCTCTTTAAATCAAATTCAAATAAACAAGGGCTCCAAAGAGATCCCTCCACTGACTATCTTTTGATATTTGTAAACTGTTTACTATTTTATTTCTACAGGTTATCAAAGAGCAACCACCCCCTCCTCCTCCAGAGTCTGTAAGTATTGTGTACTTATTTATGTTTATAAATCAGATTAAAAAAAAACTCAAAGAGAAAGACAAGCAATCAGACAGATCACTCCATTGTACTTCATGCTAATACTGTAAAAGCATTTAAGTCTTTCATGGCAAAAGGTTTTATACAACCATAAAATACTGATTTGTGCACTCAGTAAAACCCGCAAATTCAAAATATGTAATATAAAATAATATGATGACCTTACAATTTATTATCACAATTCAAATTTAAGGTAAAAAATAAGAAAATATATAGTTGTAATATTGCCAAAGTCAAAATTTTGACTTCTGTATGGTAGTGCGCAAATGATGATCTATGTTATAGTTAGCCTCCCAGCCATGGAATATCCATAGAAAGAGATAAAGGGTATACAGAGTGTTATTGCAAACAGTAAATACTAGTATTGTTTAGTAATGCACTCACATATGTCTGTGCAAATGAGAAAGCTCCTCAAGATCAAATATGTTGGGCTTCTTTTCTCCCAATTCTTAAAGGAGTGTTGAAGATTCTGCATGATATATATACCGTATTGGCTGGGATATAGGCCGCCCCCGTATATAGGCCGCACCCTAAAAAAGCATAGACATGCTGCCGCTCTGCCCCCCCGAGAAAATGCTGCCACCTGTCCCCCGAGATATTGCCGCCACTGTCCCCCCCAAGATATGCCGCCACTGTTCCTCCCCCCAAGATGTTTTGCTGCCACTGTTGTCCCCCCCCCCCCCCCCCGAGATATGCCGCCACTGTCCTTTCCCCCCCCCCGGGGGAAAGAATAATGCTGCCCACTGTCCTCCCCCCCCCCCCGACTACCAGGCAGACTCCCGGGTGTTGCGGGGCCGGCAGGAGGACATCTACGCAATACGCGTATACAACTTCCATTGCCAGCACTCAGCGGATGTGCCGGCACCAGAAGTTGTATACGCGTATTGCGTAGATGTCCTCCGCCGGCCCCGCAAGACAGTCAGGAGTCTGCTCTGATAAGTTTTGGGGGCAGGGGTAAAACGCATCGTGGGGACGATGCGTCTGCACTTTTTTATCCACTGGAGAAGCAGTTAATGTTGTGTGTCTCGGCAACAGATATTATATAAAAAGCTCGAGCTAGTTCATTCAGTGTCCAGACATTCCCTTAAACCTCATGAATTGGTGTCATTCATCATTTTTCCCCTGGAGTATGAAGGGGAGTCTTTATCAAAGATGCTCAGCTGGAAGACCGGAACATAACTCTGAAGAAAGCTGAATAAAAAGGAGAAAATGAAACGTTTGCCTGGTTTGAGTGATTAATTAGTTGTCACTGACACTAAAGAATATCTGCATTATACTGATGAAGATCTGGAACATATTACTAAGAATTACCATTTGAATAGCACATCTGTTTTGCATTCCTGACTCTTGGTATTATCACTTAGTATTATTTTCCTAATATTTCTAATCTATTGAACATATCCTACTGTTACTGTATGGCATCTTATATAACGTGTTTTCTCACCATGCTACAATGCCACTGCTATTACTATTCAATTAAGCACACAAAATACCAATCCGCCCTGAGCATAGCTATCGGACAGAAAACTTTGTCTGTGGTCAATTTTAAGATTAACACCTAAATGTAACTTGATAAAAAATATTGGCCCAACTTTCTAAGTCCAATGATGTCCAGACTTCCAACAGACCACATAGCGAAGGGCAGAACATCTGTTTATGATAATAAATATGTCACAAGGGTCATGGATGAACTCTATTAAGAAAATAGAGTACAATGTAAAGGAGAATAATTGCCCTTTAAACATAAAAAAACTGTGTAAGCGGGGTATTACTTTAAGCAGGGGATTTGGAAAACCCAATCTGGTCTGCCCTAACCAGACTCCCATGAACTAGCTGGCTATGGGGGCTCTGCATGGCCAAAAACACTCCATGCACCTGACTGGTACCTAGCCACAAATTCATGGAACTGTATGGCGATGCTTGCCGACAATTGGAACTGTGTCATTACAGACCCTCCCCTGGAGAGAAGTGCCGACTGACCCTTTACCCTGGAGTTCACTCAGCCACTGGGGAGTGAAGCCACCTGAACTCCCTCTCTGGTGCTCCTGCTGGGGAGATTAGCCAGCTGCACCATCTCCCAGGCACTCACACCGCTGCTGGGGAGTGATGCTGCCTGTATCTCCTCCCTGGTTCTACGGCTGCTGCTGGGGAGATGGGCCAGCTGGGCCATTTCCCAGGCACTCACTCAGCCGCTGGGGAGTGATGCTGCCTGCATCCCCTCCCTGGAGCTCCGACTGCTGCTGGGGAGATGGGTTGTCCGGTCTCCTGGATGATGAGGACAGAGGCTAGCGATGAAGATGGTACTGCTGAAGTCTGGATCCTACTGGAGACTGTCCCATAATAATCCCAGGCTGCCAAAGTGAAAGCCCTCTGGAGAACATTCTGTTGCAGCCCCAAAGTATGCTTGCTCTGCATGCCACTGCCCAATATCGTTTCTCCAGCTCTACCTTTTGTTGAATCAGCTTTTCCAATTCAGATATCCATTGCTCCTGGGGTCACTATCCCAGGAACGGCATCCATAGATTGGGCTATTTGATTATTGTTTATAGGGATGAAGATGTATATCTGCATACCTGGCAACTCTCCGAATTTCACCCTCTCCAGGGCATGAGGAGCAACATTTAGCCATGCCTGCTCTCTGCCCAATTCCTTGCCATTACAATACAGTTTCCTGTCATCTGAGCTTAGCCCTGTCCTTATCAGCATCTAGGCATGCTCCTTGTATGACAAACAGAGCCATTTCCCCTAGATGAGAGTGGGCTTTCACTAGCCTAACCTGATAAGTTCCTATATATGTATATCTGTACCAATAAAAACTTTAAGTGAGGATATATCATTTTAATGACACAACAATGGCGTGCCTATTCATTTATGAGTTTGTTGTTTTTTTATTTGTAGGAATCAGATGATGAAGATGGTCTGCCCAAGAAAAAGTGGCCCACAGTGGATGCATCATATTACGGGGGAAGAGGAGTTGGAGGGATCAAAAGGATGGAGGTGATAAATACTGTGATGGTACCATACATGTAGCATTAAAGCATGAAGGCAAATGCTATGGTATTGGTGAATAGGAGTTGGAAGGATCCAAAATACTGAAGGAAGCATCAGCATTATGAATATTTAACTCCAGCTATACAGATCCAATCCAATAATCACTACTAGATTTGTGCATGGCAAACAATTCGGATCCATTTTTCATTTTCCTTTTAAAGTGTTTGTTTTCAAACAACAGATTTCATTTTCTGGCCTCTCGTTTTGGATGAGATTTGGAGGGTTTTATGTAGATTAAATTAAATTTAGAGCAATGATTTTTAGGGGGAGGGTATGTCACCTTCTGAACTCACTTTTCACTTACAGCAGCTGCATTGCTAAAGAAGAAATCCAGATTAGATTATTTGTTGCAGGACCAACAACAGCAGCACTACACCATTGTAGGTGGTATTGTAAGTGTATTGCTGAAACACAACTTTAGAACAATATTTTCAAGAAATGGCTTCTAAATCCACCCCACCCAGTCAATTTTCTGCACTAGTAGAACACTTACACTACTTATGGGAGATAAGCCTCAGTCTCAGCCAAGTCTCACTGACTGTCTGACATGTCTACCGCTCATCTGTTTCTGTCAGTTGCCGACTTAAAATGATGTCAGTAAATCTATGTAAAGAAAAAAAACAGACTATTGGGACATCCATTACAGTCATAATCAGTGTGGCTGTCCCTTCATGCCAAGTGTTTTGGCTACTTCAGTCAATACCTTTGATTGCTGGAGCATCAAATTATTGGCTCACTGAAAGGATAATATTTACTGCAAGATATCAAAATACTGAGGTCCCTGAACTATGCCTGATGAGGGACCCGTTTGGTAATCTGTGACTCTGATCGCAGCAACCATATTGGCACCAGTGATTAAAGTAAGAGGAAGATGAAGAGTCCTAAAAATTAATTTTAGGGATTTAAGGAGGTAAGATTAGGAAAAGGACCCCCAAGGTAGTATTCTCGGAGATACTACCTGTGCCATGCACTGCACCAGAAAGACAGAAGGAGATTAGTTTAATGCATGTCTGAAGTCTTGGTGTCCAATGTGACTAGACAGTTGGAGGGGATTTAAAAGTAGGAATGGGGGGAGGGATAATACATACTAGATTAGACAGTAGTTTAGGGAATGAACTTGTGAACTGAGTGGGAACTGAGAATGTTGATTTAGTGGCTGTTACTAAGACATAGTATATAGAGAAAAATGACTGGGACATAGCAATACCAGGGTACTGTTTATATAGAACAACACTGGGGGACTGGGCACACAAATGGCAGATGAAATTCAATGTAGATAAATGTAAAGTTATGCACTTCGGGGTAGCGAATTCACAATCAACCTACACCCTAAACGGTAGTGAATTAGGAGTAACGACAAATGAGAAGGATTTGGGAATTGTTATAGACAACAAACTAGGCAACAATGTGCAGTGTCAGTCTGCAGTTGCTAAGGCCAGTAAGGTATTGTCGTGTATAAAAAGGGGCATCAGGTCGCGGGATAAAGATATAATTTTGCCTCTGTATAAATCAATGGTAAGGCCGCACCTTGAATATGCTGTGCAATTTTGGGCACCTATTCTAAAGAAGGATATCATAGCACTAGAAAGGGTGCAGAGGCGGGCTACAAAATTAATAAAAGGAATGGAGCACTATAGTTATGAAGAAAGGTTAACTAATTTAAATCTGTTTAGTTTAGAAAAACATCGCCTCAGAGGGGATATGATAACATTATATAAATATATTCGGGGCCAATACAAACCATTGTGTGGAAATCTGTTCATAAACAGGACTATGCATAGGACACGCGGTCATGCGTTTAGACCGGAAGAAAGGAGATTTAGTCTAAGGCAGAGGAAAGGGTTTTTTACAGTAAGGACAATAAGGATGTGGAATTCTCTGCCTGCAGAGGTAGTTTTATCAGAGTCTGTACAGACGTTTAAACTGCAACTGGATGGATACCTGGAAAAACATAATATTCGGGGATATAATCTTTAATTATGGGGAAACAGCTTATTGATCCAAGGAGAAATCTGACTGCCATTTTGGGGTCAAGAATGAATTTTTTTCCCTGGTTAGTGCAAAATTGGAAAGAGCGAAGCCGGGGTTTTTTGCCTTCTTTTGGATCATGTAGGTGTAACTTTGTGTGATTATACACCCCATGGACAAGTAGACGATTAGTCTACTAATTGAGGGAAGTAGCTAAAATGACATTGGAGAGGGTAAGTTATAATGATGGGTGACTTTAATCTTCTGATGTGAACTGTAAACCCAAAGTAGCTGGTTGTGCAAGGAGTTACAGATTTTCTCATATCCCTTCTGGGATTATTTTTAAAATAAGTAGCTGAGGAGCCAAAATGGAGATTTGGTATCAGATATTACTGTAAGTGAATGTTTGGGATATAGTGATTATGAGTCGGTGTGGACCACACAAAAACAAAATGTTTAGATTTTGAAAAGCGACAATGTGAAAGGTGTCCTAATCAGCAACTGGGAACTCTCCGGATTTGACCCGGAGATCTCCGGGTGAAGCACTGCTTCTTCCGGTCTTCTGGGTCAAGACCCGAATCCTCCGGGTCACCGGGAGCGGGGTCTTGAACACCCCACTCCCTGCCCATTTTCTCTTTAAATGGAGGGCGTTTCTCACCGACATCACAGGACCGCCCACCGACATCACAGGCCCCCACTGACATAGGTGGTCAGCCTGGCCGCGTCCAACAAAGGAAGGCTCCGTGTAGCTCAGAAGTTCCAAGGTATGTCTCAGATTCAGGTCTTTTAAATAGAGTTCAGGAGAAATGGGATTCTTAAAAGTTAAATTAATGAAGGCAACAGAAAACTGTTTTTGGTTCGTCAGTACGACTCAGCAGAAGTGGCCAGAGTACTAAAAAAACTAAAAGTTAGCATTTAGTAAGTACAAAAAAAAAACAAAGTGAGAAACATAGGCAGATTGATAAGATTAGGTAGAAAGAGGCAAAGCAAGTTATAAGAGCTGCAAAAGCACAGGCAGAAGAGATAATTAGATAATCAGTAAAAAGGGGAGATACAACATTCTTTTAGATACATAAATGAGAAAAAAAGGATTCATTAGGGAGAAAAAAGGAAGGTATGTAGAAGAGGATAAAGGGCTAGCAGAATGTCTCAATTAATATTTCTGTTCGGTTTTTAAAGATGAAAATGAAGGTAAGGGACTGTTAGGAAAAAGGACATTTGATACAAATGAGTTTATCAAGGAAGAGGTTTAACGTAAAGGCAAGTAAGCTGACTGAGCCTGATGGGATACAACCAAGGTTATTAGAAGAGCTACTAGCGAAACCGTTCACAGATTTATTTAACCAATCATTGTTAACGGGAGTAGCCCTAGAAGATTGGAAAGTGGCAAATGTTTTTTCCATTCACAAGAAGGCAGTAGAGAGGAGTCTGGCAACTACAAAGCGGTGAATCTTAGTTGTGGAGAAATGGTAATGTTAAAGGCTTGTAGAGCATCAAATATATATAAAAAGTTTATTTTCAGTCCTAGAATTAGAACTATGTCTAACATGGAATGAGTTAAAATACTGGTATAGTAAATGCCCATTGGGTGTGTAGTTTTAAAAAATGTATGACTTGATGGGATAAATTGAATTGACCGGGTTGAAAGATACCCAAAAATAGGACATGGGCACAGACTGACCAGATGCCCAAATTAAAAAAAATGCACACTTCTTAATGGTGGCCTATTAACTCCCAAATAACCCAACAGAATCATGCACGGGTGGTATCACTGTACCCAAGAGATGCTGCTGAACACACATTGGTGTGTTGTTTGACAGTGACATATACAGGAGCTGTAAATTCATACCTAAAGTAAAATCTGTGTGAAAAAGAGACACAACAAAAATTACTACCACAAAGTTTGACAAAGCCTGGTGGTAGAATTAGTGCATAAAAAAGAGTAAAAATTCTAATATTTGAAATACCGCGGGGTGTCTATTTTGCAAAAATATAAGGTTTGACAGCTTCAAAGACCCAAACAGCATGTGGGGCAGAATTACCAGATTTGGAAAAAATAGTTTTGAAATAGCAAAACACTACTTGTAGTTATTGCCCTATAACTTGCAAAAAAACATAAAAACATTGGGTATTTGTAAACTCAGGACACATAATGGAATCTATTTAGTAGGTTTATTTAATTAGCTTTCATAGATGAGTAACATTTTCTATGTTTCTAAATGTTTGTGGTAGTACTAACTTGTAGATTGCATTGAAACACAAGGGATAACATACAATACAATGCAGAGTAGAATCACATTTTAAGGGATTCAGTTGCGTAACTATGCCAAAAGAAATACAATGTAGGTAGAAAATGTAAGTGCCCAAAATACAGTGCCTTTTTGCATTTGGATGCACCTGCTTTTGCAGACTACAACTTCTGTCACCATCATTATCATCATTCTGGCTGAGGCCAGAGGCATTAGAGTTCACTAACATGTCATCAGTCCATTTGTGGAGGCCATGGGCTCTCTATCCTTTTGCTCCAGTAAACCTTGGCTTCTCCAAGAAACAAACTACAACACTGGTTGCTGGAGAGCCCCTGTAAAGATCAAGCGAAAACACCTCCGGGTATTCCTTCCCATCAGAGTAATGTTGAAGAAGCGATTTATAGTAAAGCAGCTAATCCCTCAGAGGGAAATCACAGCTAGGACCCAGTCAGGCGCAAGGCAAGGAAAGCGATGAGGCACACAGAGTAAAGGGTTAATCCAGAAAGGTCCAGGAACACAAGAGGTGTGATTATGCTTCTTTGGGGGAAGCTAAAACAGGGAACAGATGCATCTAAATGGGGGTTAAAGTTATCTGCAGCCCTGTGTCTGTGACACTAGCTTTTGTCTGCATCTCCACTACATAAGTAGCAGCAGGGGTTACTTTTTGTGACGGGAACGACCTGTACCCCAACTGGGTACACCCGTCAGACGATCCTTCCTTCTCCCCGTGGCCACCGGGAACACAAAACTTCAACTGTCAGGCAGGACTAGCATCGAAACATAGCTCTTTGGGAACCTCTACACGCACTGTAGTATACAGAAGCATAGCAATACAGTGCTTTACTGCCTTGACAAGGGCAGCACAGAGGCTTACCCCAATAACAAGACGGGTCTCGTATTGAGGTAAAACAGAAACTAACTTTATTTGAACCAAACACATGAGCTATATATAGAAGTAAGAAAGGGGCAAGAGAAATGTCACAGGATCTAATTACCATTTCAGGAAGGAAGTAATTAGATCACATCCTGCAACACAATATCCGGGGAAGGACATAATTACATGAGACATAAATAATTAAATTTATTGGGGAGGTAGACATAGAATGATGACAGATATAATTGAATTGAAATAAACAATGGCTAGGACGTAGAACTAACTGGGGCTAACAGGATTAACAGCTACTGTACAGCAGTAGAGGATACACAAAAGACAATGAATGGCAGTACTAACACCTAGCACCTAACACATTAATATACATTTCTTCACAACCCAGATAATCAGCCTTCTGCAGGATGTCCAGCTGGCATTTACAGTTCTGAGTCTTTGAGTGGGAAACGTGGTAGAGAGCAGACAGGAGGCTAGCCATCAGTCCCCTCCAAAAGCCCCAGTGACAGAAGGTTCTACGATCTGGATCACATTTACCTTCCCAATATTCGTAAAAGGTTATCCAGGGGACCATGGACCCTCCACTTAAAAGCTTGAAGGGTGTATAGCCATTCGACTGATGGGGCACTTCCCAGTATGCAACTATTTCTCACAGTCTTTGTGGGAGTTTGTAAATCTTAGAGCATCTGTTTGAGGGTTCTGTTGAATTTGCTCGTTAGTCTAAAGATGATACGGGGTAGAGATAATGTACCTTTTACCGGACCTGCTCCGTCTGGCCAAGGTTCTTACAATATCAACTGTAACCAGCTGAAAAGGTTTCATGACAATGGGTAGTGCTTGAAGAGTGTTACAGGCCACGTCCTCATGCTTTCCAACCTGCTGACATATGTCGTGGGTACATCAGAAATACTTCATATACGGGAACATTTGGGATCAGTAGAAAGAGGGGTTACGTTTTTGTTTGTGGGCAAGAGGGCTGGGTGATATTCAGTGGGAGCATCAGGCCTCTGTGAGACAGCAGGGTTTGGCCTCCCTGTCTTGATGGAGACACTTTGTATAAGAGACCATTCTATCGCATTACATAGTATCCCGAGACCCTTTTTCCTTGGTTCCACAGTAATGGGACGAAGACACGTCTTGAGCTAGCTCAGCCTGGAAGTCAGCGGGTGGGGACCAAGTTTGTATGTCAAAGGAGTCAGGGGAAGGCTTTACTTGGGTCAATGCAGTGCTGGGTTGCTCTGGGGTACGTCTGGCTACTGTTTCTACCTCATGGGAGATGGGCGACTTTGCCAACAATTTGCTCTCCAAGTGACCAAAATCACTACCCAGTAAAACATACATATTAAGTCCAGGCATGACTCCCAATTCCATGTCCTGAATCCAAATGTAGATGGGCCATAGGTATTTGGTAGATCTTTTCACCTGCCACATGAAGAGTGACCACCGGTCCTGTTTGTCGGTTGGGGTACCAATTGAGAGCCTAAGGTCTGAAAATGTTATGATCAGATGTTAGGACCCTGTGCGACAGCATCTGAAATGTCCCAGAGAATAGTCCGTGCAGTAGCTGCGGCTGGGAAAACCCCGGTCCTAAAGATGGGTAATACAATCAGGGTTCCCAAATGAGCTCTCTCTCCATAACCCACTCTGAGTGTTGTCCACCACAAGCAGAGTGTAATCTGAAAAGAGCGACGTTGTGGGAAGACGGATGCCCATAGCAACACAGTTCTAATTGTCGGCGTTCATTGCAGCGGCTCCTAGCTGCCGTACGGTTTCATGAATTTGTGGCTAGGTCCCGATCAGGGAGCATTGGGAAACCATTTAGAGCCCCGTAGCCAACTAGTTCATGGGAGTCTTTTTAGGGCAGTTTACCGACACCCTGTGCCACCCAGTGAGCACAAGGTGGCTTTCTAGCAGGGAGATGGCTGTGGTTAGGAAGAGAATAATCCAGGTTAGGGCTGCTGGCTGAGAAAGTACGGTGGTGTGACGGAGACCCATCAGAACTGACTTTATTAGATACGCATGCAGGTATTTATACACAGTAAACGCGATTAAAATACAATTGAACAGAAAAACACACAAAGTCCTCCTTCAGGTCCAGCAAGGGGAATACACAAATAAATAATACATTGGGATAGTAGGATTATCCCCCTGGTCCATGATTCTGGGACTCCCTTGGAGATATAGTCTGAGGAACATGCTACTCCAGGTCCCCCCAAGGGGGCTCGCCCACAACAGGATGACATTTGAGGGTACTGTATGACAAAAGGTACTTTGACTACTGTCTGTGTTATTGGCTAACACTGTACCATCCTTTCAAACCAAGGACATACCTTACAAACCATTGTTAAACAGAGGACTCATTTTAACTTGTGTAGTTAAACACCCTCGTAGCAGAATATATATAACCCTATACTGAAGGAATAGATAATTATTCTTCCGTTAACTTGCTGTGACTTTGCTTAAGAGTAATCATATTTCATTAAATCAGCTTGGTCCACATGTTGTTCTATACAGATTGTTTTTAGTGTGGATATACTGTATATCAGGATCCTTTTTATCTGTAGAAGCTTAATAATGTCTACCTTTTTCTTAGGTACGATGGGGTGATAAGGGCTCTACCGAAGAAGGTGCAAAGCTGGAAAAACCTAAAAACGCCATAATAAAGCTACCAGACCAGGAATATGAGCCATGGGAGCCAAAATCCAAGAAAAGCTCATCTCATCGGAAACCACAAGAGAGAAAGTGGTATAGTCCAATAAAGGTAATAACAATTCTCCTTTCTGGTTTTGCCCAGATTTTGTTTAATTTGTCCAACCATATCCTTGATATTCTACTTTATTATATAGGGCAAGCTTGATGCGCTGTGGGCTCTTCTGCGAAGAGGGTATGACCAGGTGTCACTGATGAGACCTCAGGCAGGAGATAAGGTAAGAGGATACTCCAAAAACAGAATGCACAATGTATTAAACATATCAGACTACATGTAATTGTGACTACATATGTAGGACTCGAGGGAGCTTTGTATAAGCAACACTTCATGGTAATGAATAGATCATAAACAAAGGTGGGGATTTTTTTTTATTTATTTATTTATTTAACTTTTACTCATATGTGCTCCTCCGTGACACCCATAATCCACAGCCATCTGCATAGCAATCAAGAGGACAATACCCTTACCTGAACTGCTACAGTGGGGTATAAGGTGTTGGACAAGGTGTCTGCTCTATCAATGCCAGCACTCTAGCAGATTACTTGAAGTCTGGCTCAAAGGAGCCACCCTCCGGGTGTATGTGTTGCGGACTGCAGAACTTCGTGGAGACCCTAGATACCAGGGTGGAGTGCACAGCTCCCCACACAACACAGAGCTGAGAACAGGTGGGACTGCGTCCCTAAATCCCATCCAGAGGTGATTGGGCCTACAGCAGAGCTACGAGCGGCAGCCATCCTAGTGGAGCCTGTGGAGGAATGCCACTGTGAGTTGTTTTTTGTGTTTGCTCCAATAGCTCTACCTATGCTTTAATATCACTTGACAACTTCTGGTGCAGTGGCATACGAGGAGGGAGGTCTGACTGCTGGACTGCGAGTAATCACAATCGACATCATATCTTCATGTAACCACTTTCAGTAATAGTGATTGAGGCTAAATTTAACGAGCTGAATTCATCAGTGGACAACTCTCCAACATTAAACCACCAATGCTAACAAAATAAACTGGATTAGCGCCACAGAATCTTAGAGGATACAGTTCTTAAACTCCACGAGGACTTTGAAAAACTGATCTTTCAGGACTATTCAACAGAAGTGTCGGCAAGAGCCAGGTATTTGCTGTGCTCTTGTTTGAAAGGAAAACATGTTTCTTTATTATGCTAAATCAAGATTCAATCACGAAGGCCAGGTGTACTTGATTCACCCCAGGAGGCCAACGGCAAGCTGTAAGAATTACAGCTGCTTTGAGTATCGACGGCCTCCCATGTTCGAGTCCTTGACTTATGTGTGGAACTTAAGGACTTGGGAAGTATCTGGTGCACTCCCATGCCCTTGCTGTTTACAAAATCTGTTGGGCTTTTGAGCCTATTGTTGGAGACAGTCTTCATGCAAGACTGAGGCTAAACCGGTCAGTTCCAGTTATAGCATGGCGGCTTTGATGAGACACACCATCGACTGGCTGCTCCCTACTGCTTTTTTTATTGACAACAAACTGCTTTTACATACACCTTGTGAAAACCCACAGGGATGGGGTGTAACACAGGAAAACGGGTATGGAGCCGAAATAACGGTATAAACAGATGGGCTGTCACAACGGGCATTGGGCCTCATCTTTTTGGAAACGGGGATTACTCAACCTGGAATGAAAAAGGGTCCACTGCCAATTGAGTCCTAGGGCCAATCTCATTTTCCACGCTTGTATCGTGCGGCCTAGCAAGGGGTTATCAGCTATGTGCTCCATACCGGTTTTCCTGTGTTACACCCCATCCCTGTGGGTTTTCACAAGGATTAAAGGTTCACGGACCCAGTATACCCCTAATGTTGGTCGGATTCCACCTTCACCCCCTGCTTGGCGCCTGACCGGGACCTAGCCGCAAATTCATTCAACTGTGTTCATTCAAAAGGTTAATCCCTTGAGCAATCGGGCTTTCAGAGGCAAGGAAGATCTTTTCGGCGGAGATACTCAGTCCAAGTACGGGTCTCTATCACATTGTTGGCAAGCGCTGGGACGCTTCCTTTCTACAGGGATTGACTGACAAGACGGCAGACTTCAGTCGCCTAGATGGGGACATGGATGTGAGATGGGGACATGGATGTGACATCAGAATTCCAGGGGCTGCTGGGGGTCATCTTCTCCTGCTACACCACTGCTCTGCCTACAGAACAATATCAGGAACTGAGGCAACAGATTTCAGGGTCACTATGGGAGGTGGCCCTCCAGGAGGCTGTTATATGCCGGGGTCGGTGTCTTCCAAGCCTCAGACAAAGGATTAGAGACCAGCGGGAACTATGGATGTCATTCCTGGGACAGCAACCCCAGGAGCAACGGGTATCTGTATTGGACAAGCTGGTACAACAGGAGGTAGAGCTGGACAACCGATATCGGGCTCTGCAGTAGCACGCAGAGCAAGCATATTTGGGGACTGTGACAGAATGGTCTCCAGAGGGCTATGATTTTGATGGCCCTGAATGGTGGGAGAGCCTCACCGATTTCCCCTTCAGTCCCCTATAGACGTACCGGTGCGTCCATATGCGTTTCTTTAGATGCGTTTTATGCACGTACCTGTATTTCTATAGGGGACTGAAGGGGTTAAAGGAGCCTAAGACTTAAATGTCCTTTACAGCATGGCTCCCCTATGTAAATCAACTAGACTCTCACACAAAATCTTTACTTCTCAAAGCTTTTCATTATTCTAGTTGGTATAGCGAACAGGTCCGTAGTGACAGACGCCCTATACGACTGTAGCATCTGTGGGACCGTGGGGGAAGGCCTTAGTGACAGCGTACAGGGTAGTTTATTCTACAAGTGATGTTGTTCCTTTATTTTGGCTTAAGTAAAATGTAGAAAAATGGCATTAGTGTTCACAGCTTGATTGTTCACTTTGCTGCCAAACACGGGTGGTTGGCTAAATCTTTTTGGTTCACCATTACGAGCGCGAAAGCAAGCGACAGAGAATGCAGTGAAAGCATCCATCATGTCCTGTAACAATGAAATTCAGGACCCAACCGTCTTCTGTGAAAAAGGTGGTGTGACGTTGGGAAAACTGCATCGTAATTTGTTTTGAAATAAAGTGGAAAAAAAAAAGTGCGGAAACTTTTCGAACGTACCTTGTAGTTACTTTAAATAGAAAACTAATGTATATTTTATTGAACAAGCCCTGGGTCTCTCC
>VKOC01032949.1:0-11655 GCA_009364415.1 Spea multiplicata | reverse complement strand
GAGCTATTTGTGATAGCAGTTCTCATGACCTGGAAGCCTCTTGGAGATTAGAACACACACCAACATGCACATGACACGGCGTGCAACATAATCACATCAACATTTATGCTTACGGAAGCTGTATTTTGCCAAACAAAATGCAAAGGAACCTAAGCAAACCTTTTTGTAAGTTTATTTGCACATTTTGCTTATTGACCATATAAATATGTTGATTTTTATAAAGGATCAGCAAACATTCTTCTCTGATTCCCTTCTTTTTAATTCCATAAAAAGAGTAATGTTTTACTTTTTGTTTATCGGTGGCTGCTGCCCGTCTCCTGGAAGGCAACACTGCTGATTCTATGTAGTTGTGGGCACAAGCACCCCAATGCCTCCGGTTATATGCCATTAACAAACTACCCAGCTGAACAGTAAATTGGATGGAGCCAAGAGATCCTTGAGGCACAGCTTGTGGAGCTGTTAGATTTAACATATGGGAAAAGTCATGTAAATAAATAACGGATGGGTCCAAGAGGATTTAGTAACTCTAAGGTTGAACGCATGCCGGATATATTATAAAGAGTAGTCCTTTTGTGGGATCCAAAGTTTGTACACTTTTTAAAACTGCCATTCAGTTATGTTCTACTTTACACTTAGTTTTTTATTTATTCAAGCTACATGCAGAAGACAATAATCATGAATATAAAATATCTGCTCTACTTTTGTCTTTATTAGACATCTTTTAGGCTTTTAGGGTCTAATCAAGTGAATATTTCATGTGCTTTCCAATTGCAATCCTTGACCCTTATGAGACATTAAGGCCCGTTATTATAACCCAAAAAATATGTCCACAATTACCTCTAGGACATAATTGTACATCCTAATGATTTTGCAGTCATGGGGATGCCTCCCTTTCGATATATAGGAGAACAGACTTGTCATAGACTTGGTTCTCTGTTGTCAGCAGGAGCCAACATCACTTAAAAGTGCGCCCGAATTAAATGTGGACATGTATCCGAATGTAAGTGTTGGAAACATCCGCTGGTGTAATAGATCCCTGCGGGCTTTCCGATAACCACTCGACTGGATAAAAGAGAAAAACTTCCCTCTTAAAAATATGGAGGAAAGTGGAAAAAAATACTGAGTGACGTTACCCTGAAATGCAAGAGGGATCCAAGAGGTCTCTAATCAAAGTTTTATATTTTTAAATACAGTATTTTTAAATACAGTATTTATATACATATATATACATACTGTTTATGTATATAAATGCAATATAAATTTGTGTGGGTACATTAAACATGAAAAAGTGAATTATAGTTAAATAAGCTTATAGTGAAAAATCACAAAAATCCCCTATTTTTTAAATTGTAGAAACGCCATAACATGGTTTAAGAAATCTGGACCAGTGCTACATATTTCTTGTTTTTATAATGCTTTACACTTAGTTTGAACCAATTATAACATTTGTCTTTTGGTCATATCGACGGAGAAAAAAGTAAAAAAAAAAAAAAAAAAAAAAAAAAAAAAAAAAAACTGCTTTCATCAGTCTGATTCCTCCATGTTTTTCTATAACTTTATTATTACTGTAATTATCACACAATAAAAGGGATCCAATATAAAGTAAAATGTTTGGGGGGTTTTGTTGCCAACGCCACGTATTATTGTAGCTCAAAACGCCAGGTTCTGGAAATGATTTGCAGCTCGCCGAGAGAGACATTGATTTTCAGGTCTCTGCCGCTTCCCCTCATTTTCTGTCACAGTGGATTACGACGTAGTGAAAAAAATAGCTTTCAGCCACTTTTATACGCCTGCAATGTATATTATTGAAATAACGGCAGCGTTGCCCAGTGGTGTCTGTAGGAGACCCGAGAAGGGTTGCCCAATTCGGAGCCGTCGCTCCTATTTTGTGTAGGACGTGGTTTTCGCCAATTGAAGGAGCACCCCATTGACATTGACGTTAGGTCAACCATTTAAAGCTGAAGTGCCCTCTCTCTCTTTTAGATATAAATGCCGCAGAGCATGTCATTAACCCTTTTAACGCCAGCTGTGTATGCGGTACATAGCTGGCCCAAAAAGGCTAACGTTTCAGCTACATACCATGCTGATTATCCTTCGTATGATGAATATCGAACAAGTAATATGCTTGCTTCATGTATCTACATTTAATATGATTGTAAAACAAAAAAAAATAACGCCAAACAAAAAAATATGTTTCCAGGGAAGATAACATTCTAATTCTGGTTAATGTCATTTGTGTACCCATAATGGTTTTTCTCTATTGATCATTTATTTTTCCTTTTGGCCATTACTGTGTTGATCGTATCCAGCAGTGTATTCTGTAGGTCAGCGGTACCCTGACCTGTGACTCCAGAACAATATATTTCTTAAATATTACCACCTTCTAAACTGTAGGAGGCCTTCTCCTGCATTAATCTGAACATATTTGTCACTAGGAGCCATCGCTGAATTCTTCTTGTCTTTTAACTACAGATAAATTCTTTTAATTAAAAAAGAGGTCACTCGGCAACCTTTTTTTATTATTGTAATTAATTATTTATTACAAGGCTTTATTGTCCCTTTAATCCTGGTAATATTGTTGCTACAGTGTAGGAGAAGAAAATGTTCTTATGAGATGGTGCTTGAAGGGTTCTCTCTATGCATCTAAAACTTGAATTAAGTCCGTGTAGGCTAATGGACAAAAGGCAAACATGACATATGGTCTTGATAAAGGTCACTTTTTACAAATGAGACCTTTACACTGTATGTGTGTTCTTTAACACATGGGTCACAGGCATCTGTTATATTTTAGTTGAAGATCAGTAGTGGAATTCTTTCTTGGTGTTCCTTATCCAACGCTTTGAAGACCTTTTTGTGTATAATTCAGACGGGAAATCCCCAGTAATCCCTGACATTTTTTGTAAGAAAAGCTGTGCCCTCCAGTTTACGTTCATGTATCGTATTTTTGCAGGAGTTGTTTGCAATTTAGACCTTATTTAACACTGCGAGAACTATTTTTATGCTTTTATATGATCATCCACAGTAGAGAAGGACACCAGCCTCCGGTTACTAATTGGTCAACAGAAAGAAAAGGGGTTAAGATGATCAGATGGGGAGCTATAAAGAATAGTAATTAGAAGGGGAACTGTAGGGAAGGGGATAGAAAGGGAGTTTATTTGGTTAAATAGGTAGATTTTATTCTGCTGCCCTGTGTGTTTGTTTGCTCCAAAGCTACACAAAAAGCTTGGAGTAAAATTTGCCCTTCTGCACTTTTTGACATGTTATGGTAAACAATTGTTCCTTTACATATTTCTATATGTTTACATGTTCTGTAAAAAAAAAAAAAACACTGGGCTACTGTACTAATAAAGTTTGTCTATTTAGTTTATGTTGTTGTGTTATCATACTCATATACACAAATACTGGAACCAGCTCAGCCCTGTTAGCGGTAGTGATGAGTCTTGCACTGGGTCATCTCCGCTTACAGTATGTAATGCACTTACGTAAAGTGCCCCATTTTTCACGTATTCAGCTCAGGAAAAAAGAAACCTGATTAAGTATCATCTGGGTTGATGTGTTTTATAAACCATTTACAAAAGCTGTTAGTGGCAGTGCACCTTCCACCATTAATTGGTCACAATTATTGGCAATCTTCCTGCCTGAAGAAATAATTACTAATTTCTCAGACTAACAGCATGAACTTTTAAAGCAAAAATAACTAATTATGTTTCTTGGTAGGATACATCACTATCTGTCAGCAAAGATAATCCCGCAGTAGAAAAACACATGTCATGACAATCTTATCACAAAACGAAAACTAATTATGGCAGATGAAATAAGAATAAACAAAGCAGTTTGAAATATTCCGTATTCTGTTAGTTGTAGCCCCTGGTCCTTCCACTAGTGGGCGATATTCACTCAACAATACCCATCTATGTAAAAACAGAGCTTTAAATGAATAAATAAGGCATCATATTTACCAAGAGAAAAAATGGAAACCAAAACTCTATAGTATACCCAATGAATATGCTGAAATATATACGTAATGGAACAGATTTATTTGAATCAAAATTAATTTCCTTTTGTATAGTTTATGTGTCGTGGTTGTATGGCCCTTCAACAGTGAGAAAAGTATGATGACCTGCTTAGCTATTTGAGAGTAAGAAGGGAGAGTCCGTCAAATGGGAATATCGGTATTGTCTAAATGTGCTTAAAGGGTTACATATCAAAGATGAGCCTTTAAGCAATCTAAGGAGAAAGGTGGACAATCCATCCTTTTTTACTGAACAAACAACTGCCTAATGATGTCCTGTTTAATGGAATTTTTTTTTAAAAAACGTCTTTTTGGTATACATACAACTTTTGTTGATTTGTTCATTTTAAATTACTTATATGATGCCAACTAGTGGCCTGCAGAGGTAACTGCAATACCTGTTGCCAATTACTATGATTCTGTGTAACCGGTTTATGCACAGGGTTTTGGCTCCAGGACTAATTTGTTGGAGTCCTGGGATTTGCACACCTAATACATGTCATGTTGTGAGATTAATAAGTATTTACATTTTTGGCACTACTTTTAACCGTATCCTTGTAGGAACCTGTGGTAGACTCATCCTGGTTTGTTAATTCAGGGATTTATGGAGATGTTACATAACATGAATGAAATACCTAATAAATCATAGCATGTACTCTTATTTTAGGTTGTGCCAACCACGATAAAATGCTAAATCAAGAAGAAACTAATTAATTAATGCCTCCACTTGATAATACGCCATATTTGATTTATTGAACAAGGAGCTCTTGTGCTTTGTCCACACCCTAATTTGAATGAATAAAATAAATGACAAGAATATTTATGCTTTATAAAACACCCAGAAATTCAGTAATGCATGTCACTCGAACTGTTCTCCATCTTTATCACATTCTAGTAATGAAAAAAATCTGCAGCTCACATATATATATATATTCAAATAAGAAATGTATTTTTAAAGTATTATTCATTTCACCACAACCAAACATGTCTTAAAAACAGAATAGACTTTTTTTAACTGCTCCATTGAAATCTCCAGAGGATAAGTAATGGCATACATTGTCTTCCTTTATCTCTAATGGGTATAGTCCTTTACAGCGACTCCTCACACCATCTTACTCCAGCCTTTATGGTAAATTCAATAAGACCTCCATGTAAACACTTACCCAAGGAACTGATGTGAGCCTACCATCTTTTTTTAAGCACCAAGGTTCAGTCTTTCAATGGGAAAAAAGAAACTGATGTCAGCCTCTGTATATTGTACATGACCAAAGAGGGACACTTTTGCTTAAGTATGAGTGCTTGGCAGCATGGCTGGGGGGCATTCGCACAACTTAAATATATGGCAAAACTTTCTCTCTCACCCTCTCTCTAAATCTCTCCCTACCTTCTCTGCCAACCACTTCCATGTCCCTGTTTCCTTTCCATAGCTCCACATCTTCTCTTACCTCTTCTTGTTCTTCACTTCTCCTGTCTTCTGTATTCTTTCTTTTGTTTTCATTCTTGGACCACTTCTCCGTCTTATCCAGGCCTCCCGGATTGCTTCTGCAAAGGGGCCAAGACTCCACGCACGTCCACTCTCCCCATTGAAGCAACAGGGGAGAGGCTGTCCCCGTGAGGGGTTCCATGGTGTCAGTCTTTTGCAGAAGTTCTCCAAGAGGCCAGAATAATGCAGATGGATTCACATAGAAAGAAAGGTCCAGAAAAGCTTCTCTTCCTCTGTGGGTCCATCTGCATTATTCTGGCCTGGTGTAGTACTTCCACAAAAAGGCACCAGCCAAGAATAATGCAAACCCATCCACGGACAAAGAGAAGCGTTTCTGCAGCTCTCTTGATACCCCATTCATTCAACCGAGGGAGATGGTGTGCTCAGAGGCTCCGACCTTTTGCAAAAAGAGATCCTGGATAACTTAGAGGATAGAGGGGAGAAGCAGACCACGAAAGAAGACAGAAGAAATAATACAGAGAAAAAGACATAACAAGGCACAAACCTGCGGAAAAGGACACAGGGACACGGATGTGCTTGGCAGAGAAGGTAGGCAGACATTGAGAGAGAGTGAAAAAAGCAATGAAATGCAAACAAAAATTCATAGCTGTCTGTTTCATTTTCGTTCGTTTTTTTGGGGTCCCTCCGACATTCATACGAATGAACAAAACTGGCAAATTTAATTAAAATTTGTGCAAATCCGAATGCATAAATCTAATAAATATTGGCCAGGATTTGCGCTGTATGGGATTCACTACTGAAGTGTACATTGTGCATAGTGGCTATTATGAGCTGGCGACATACATTACCTACGTAATCCTCATTAAACATAAAAGAAAAGAAATACGCTTATAATGGGAACTTTAAAAATGTCCATGCATTAATTATTCTACCTGCCTAAGTGATTTTTTTCAAGAGAAAATGGTATACGAATCCCTATGCGTGAGCTAAACATATTCACCATGCGCATCTGGCATTGCCTAATGTCCCCTAGGTAAGTATAATTTAGCCGGTAAAAATGTAGCAAGTTAAACTCCTGACTGTGCCTAGGAATTATTTTTTTCTTATGTTTTACTCCCATCTGTCGCTTCATTTTAATGAGGATTTTTCATTTTTGTTACTCACAAATAGTGCATAATTTATGAATGGCACTTATTACAGCCAATTAATATGCTAAAGGATCGCTTTTATTCCTCCATTTCATTTTTCCACAAATTTGAATAATTAATCCCAGTTGTCGTTGAAACGTATTCAGCGCAGATGACATGTGTTAAACTATCAGTTACCCAGTTAAAAGTATTGTCCCTTTCCTACCATAAAGAAGTCTTTCATCTAAGCCGAATATCTCGTTCCCAGAGCTCTGGCAGTTATCTCATGTACATTTTTTGAAAGATTCTGCGTATTCAGTACATTTGACTGTAATTTATAAGTAAAGGCAAATTAACTAAAAGCCTTATAATTTACCTTAAATGTTAGGCATTTGCGATTTTGGTGAGAGTGTACAATAGGGTCTATGCGTTATTATACAGTATGTTGTCTTCTTTCCTATTGTGAATTTAATGAAAAGCATAAAAAGTTAGTTTAATGTGCTTCTAAAGAACATCATTCCAAAATGCTGAGGCTAAGCAGTGATGTGGAATTACTACCAGGGGCAGAAACCACACAGCCCCGGTCTGAACATTGCCACAGGGCCCCCAACTTCGTAAAGCAACATGTCCCCCCCCAGTGCCACCTTTGCCCCTTATTATAGCCAGATTGCCAAATCAGGCCCCTTGCACCCCTCTAACATACGCACTAGCACACATACACTATATGGACACAAGTATTGGGACATATGACCATTAAACCAGCAGGGACTTTTATGACATCGCATTCTAAATACAGAGACATCAATATAAAGTTGGTCCCCAATTTGCAGCTGTAACACTATATATCACTTCCACTCTTCTAGGAATTTGTGCCTATTTATCGAGTAGAGTATTTGTGAGGTCAGGCACTGATGTTGGACGAGAAGTCCTGACTCACAATCTCTATTCCAGTTCATCCCAAAGGTGTTCGATGGGGTTGAGGTCAGGGCTCTGTGCGGCCGGTCAAGTTCTTCCACACCAAACCCATCCAACCATGTCTCTTTGGACCTTGCTTTGTGAGCTGGGGCAGTCATGCTGGAATAGGAAAGGTTCTTCCCCAAACTGTTCCCATATAATTGGAAGCAGAGCATTGTCCAGAGTGTCCTGGGATGTCGCCTCCAGGACAATAAGACATTTTGGACAATGTTATGCTTTGTGTGAACAGTTTGTATTGAAAATGTGATGTTGTGTAATGGTCCGGTGCCCCTATACTTTTATCCATACAGTGGTTGTTTACATACTTACACAAACTTACACACTAATGCCAACACACAAACATGCTTACACATATTCACACTAACATACACTTACATACACACATTCATGCTCAGGGAGTCAGGCAGTGCTTTGGGATAGCCATGATTAAGTTAACCTGATACGTTTAGCACCTTTGGAGTGATCAGCGATATTTGCATGTAAATGTGTTCCCTGTTTCTCCCTACATGAGATATCACGTTATGTACTTGTATGTAATTTCACCCATAAGATTTCTATTCTTGCATTTGTCACAGGGCAGAACCGTTGCATAACGCATTGTGTTACACAACAAAGTCCTGTTTGAGGATACGGCAATTAATTAATTTATGTGGCACTTATGCAATACAACTTAGGTTAATGTGAAGGAGATGCGTGTTACATGGACAGACAGACATGTCTCAATCTGTTTGCCTATTAACCCTTTAAGGACAATGGGAGGCCCCTAAACCCATTGAAAACAATGCATTTTGAGCCCGTACATGTACGGGCTTTGACATTAAGGGGTTAATATCCAGAATACCAAAAGTTCTCTGTTGAGAAACGAGGACATTGAGTGTGGGTCATGCTTATAAAATGGAAATATTATAAATGAAGTCAAGTGATCAAGTGAGTGCCTGTGATAGAGCGAAGGCTCGGTCTTTAGGCTGAGCAGATTTATGAAACCCGAGGTGCTGCTTTGGTGCCCCTGGTTGGATCCACAGGGGCAATCTACACGTGTGATAGGGCATTTGCAGACACTGCGGCAAGAGCACCAGATAGCACTAGGATCCTTCTGCCTGGCTATTTTTAATTTTATTTTCCTCACTTTCCCTGGCCTATGGTGGAAGAATAACATTTTTTATAACACTGGCCATGGGCTGGATTTCCCTTGGTTTTGCACTGAATAAAATGCCACAACGGAGCTGGGTTTCTGAGGACTTGGATTTTGGTGGGGGGAGTGCTTTAGGGGGCTTTTGGCTTAGCCTGTGATATATAGTTCCTTTAACAACTCCCAGGTAGCTACATCTGACCTTAATCAAACCTAGACCCAGTCCTAGGGAAGATCTGAACCAGATTCTGATGTGGTAGCTGAATAGAGAACCACCCCACCCTGCAAATCTAGATAATCCACCTATAGAGGTTATTGTACCCACAACTCAAATGCATCTCTCCCTAAAAATCAGGGATCATGATCCCATAATAATAGATTAAAGATTGGGGACGTGGTACCCACTGTGGACCTACCACTGGGTGACTTTCATTGCTACAAAGAAATGTAATGTAATGCAAAAAGGACGTTTCCTATATGTGTCCAAAAAAGTGCATCCAACTGCTCTCTAACACATAAGAAATCCATGCTAATCTATTCTCTTTTGCTTCTGTGAAGTGGAATGGCATATATTTTCCAGCTAATGTGATTTTAGAGAGCATTTCTAGAACTTTTTAATGTGGCAAACAACTCATCAGTTGACATCTTCACATTTAACTCCCCAATGAATTTTTATCAAGTGCCGGGTTTACTCCGACATAATTCCATGTAATAAAATCATGCCGTCACAAACGATCCCACTGTAAACATTTATCAAGTACACAACTTTAAATAAACATTTATTTTCTATTTCATCCTAATGTACAAATTAATTTGCACTATACTTCTGAATCAAGACTATAGCAGGCAGAAGTATAATAAAAAGGAGCATTTGATTAATTCCCCAATTAGTACCAAATTCCATTTCAACTTCTGTAGTTATTCCCTGATGTAAAATGGTGCGAATCAAGATTTTTTAGCACACATCTCAGGAAATTAAATATTGTATATGTGTTTTATTAAATTTTCCTGCCATAAACGTTTCCACCTCTTCTGTACCATGAGCCAGAAGATGGTATAAGAACTGGTGGCCAGACTGGCAGCTAAGCAAATATGGCGCTGTACAATGAGACTTCCAGACATTCCTCAATTTGGGACATTCCCACCAAATATGTAATAATGTACCCTCACCTCTACAACACAGCTCCTCATACTTCTCTGTAAATATTCTATCTATGGTTATCTATGGAAGCTACAAAGACTTGTGAGCCCAACAATACTTTCAAAATCATTAAAGGCAACTCATATCGGCAAAAAATAATAAGTTTGAGCTCCCATACACCCAACTGCAGCAGAGTTTTACTTTGACTTAACTAGACCCCATTGAAATAAATGGGGTGAGTAGACCTGAATATGGCCCACACAAGGAAAGGCTAATGCCATGTCTCCTTCAACGACTGTCCATGCTCCTCCACAACATTTTTTTTTAAAAAAGGACTTCACAGATCATTGTTGGATTGTTGATCTTCTAAGGTTGCTTGGATAGAATTCATTGGATTTATAATTGGGGTTTTTTTTGTAACTTATTACCCCCTAAAATCCACGGGACACGAAAGAAGGGAAGGGGAGAATCACATTTGGTCGATGCCTCACCAAAGAGGGTTTCAATAATTGTAACCACCTAACCCTATTGAGTAAGGGGAGAAAACACGGGGGCATAGATGCCTGCCAAATGTATATATTATTATTTTTAACCACCCTCGCAAGGCACATCATGTGGAAGCATGGGATGAGTTCTGTTCCCCAGTTTTTGGGGGGGTTTTATTGGAAATTACCCCCTCATATCCCTGAGGGCATAGTTGGGGCATGTGTCCCCCAAGGTTTATTTGATTACCAATCCACCACACACAATTGCTACCCTTTTCCATGATGATCAATATACACTTTTAAATATTTTGTATATATTTTTTCTTTATTATCTACTGCATATAGAGTAGAAGCCATCGCTCCAGCAGTCAGTTTCAGCTATACTTATATGCCAAAGATATATAAGTGTATAAACCGTTAATATTCAAATATGTGTGTTTTAGTATATAGTCTTCCTTTTTTGGTACTAAACATTTTTTATTTTATGTTCTTGCCATCATAAATGTCATTTTTAATATGTTTTGCCCTGTTCTCCAGGGTGATCTATATGCATGATATATGTAAAGGAAAATGAATTACTTGGGCAGTATAATCCATTTTTATATATAATCTACAAATTATAAATATAGTAAATATTGCTCCTTTTTCGGTACTTAATATTTTAATATTTTAATACTTAATATTTTACTCCCGTATTTTAAGCACAATAAATATCATGCTTAATCTGTTTTGCTCTGTGCTCATTTACAAAATATTAGGGTTTGGTATCTGCATGATACATTCATTAATGAGTGCACCCATCTAATGGATATTATGTGTTCTACTCGGAGAGGAACAGATAAAGATTTGTTAAAGCTTTGGGTCACAACCAATGTCCCCTTTTAAGTTGTCTCGGGGCTGGAGAAGGTCAAAGAGTTTAATGTTCACTGGAGTATACTTTGTGACTTTACTACGCCGACGAGTGTCCCTTTTACATTGCAATTTGTGGCCACTCTTCTGGTGTCCTGCCAAGCAGCCCCGGCAGTGGGCTTCATGGGGAGGTTGAGGAGATCCTCTGATTTCCCCTGACTGACCCATTGAGTTGTAAAATTACCATATTTGCTCGATTATAAGACGACCCCCCAAAATCTGAATATTAACTTAGGAAAAAAAGAAAAAGCCTGAATATAAGATGACCCTATAGGAAAAAAGTTTTACCAGAAAATGTTAATTCATGTAAACTATGTAAACTGTTTCTTTTTTAAATAAAAGCTATGATTGAGAAAAAAAATGTTTTTGGTTTTATTTTCTTTTATATTCCAACCTGCCCCCAGTTATGCACATCTTCCCCCAGGCTTGCCAC
>VKOC01032947.1:0-12536 GCA_009364415.1 Spea multiplicata | reverse complement strand
AAAACGAGAATTAGTAAAAATCCACTCTGCTAACCTTTTATGAGCTACTAGATTTTTTATTTCTTATATTTTTGTTTTCTCTAATACAGCAAGCTCACAGCCAAACACTCCCACTGCTGCAGGTAATACAGAATCTCAAGCAACTTCAACCACATTAGCTGCCACTTCTGATCAGGATTTACAGTCCACCATGTCAAATGAGACAGAAAACCATTCTTCAGCTTCACAAGGTGGTGCAGAACAGTCACAGCCTGGAGGCTCTTCTGACATGTCCAGTTACTCTTCTGGTAGGATTACTTCATATTTTATTACTTTTTTTTAGTTAAACATTTTGCTGTTTGTCAACAGAAAAACACCTGAGGAGACAAAAAGACCAATGAGATACATACAATTTAATTAAGGTGACCCTGGTATTTTTACACCCTTCCTGCTGTAGTCCACATGAGGGTTGTCTATATGGATTGTGAACCCTGCCCTAAGTGTGTTGATGTTGTTGGGTTTCCCTTATAGGTTGACAGCTATGGCAATTTCTATTGTGTATTATAAACCTTAAAAAAGAAAAGATAGAAAATGAATCGAAACACACAAATAACTTTAGTACCCTGCATTGAACTGAAAGTGCATCATCTGTTGTTAATTCTTCTTTGTGAAATTAGTAATTCAGTCTATAGAAGGACTAGCTGTAAAGCAATCGGCGAATTAAATTTTAGCCCTAGTTTGTAATTACAATAGCTATTTATTGTTTGTATTGTTGATTAACTGGCATGTTCTGTTCAGATACAACATATAGTAAAACAATTGAATATTTTTCCATTGATTTCCCTTTCCTAAGATGGTAGCCCTAAATAGCACTCCTAACACTCCATATGTTGACTACGATCAGTAAGTTTATTAACTCTGCAGTGTAGCGCTCCAATTTTAACATTAGTTACAGCGCTGCTACAGGGTTTTCTTTATATAGGAGTTGAAAATTAAAATCAATTTAGGAGTATCTTCTTTTGTAACGGACTCCCTGCGAATAAAATTATACCTGGTCACTGGATCACAGTACTAATTGATTGAAATCCCATTCATCTTAAGGGTAGTCCCCAGGGCTCAGGCGGTCTACATCCATGGTGTATAACTAATATCTATCTGAGATTGTAACTATAACAAAGCCATTTGTTTGGTATTTTGCACCACCAAACTACTCAACATTGTATATAATTTCACAAACAAAACTTTTTACCCCTTTTAGGAAGACACTGGTATAAGCGGTGGTTACAGTCTTCATATCAGTTGGCCGGCTTGGCTTTCCTCATGAGAATAACATATGTCATATGTTATAAAATGCTTTTGTTGTGAGCAGTTTTGATTAAGCATGCTTGAATCCAGATATGCATTATATTCTGGTATAAAAGAGGAAAATGCATTGTTTGCCAAGGTCCTTGCCAACCGCGTCTGCCCCCTTCTACCCGGTCTGATTCATCCGGATCAGGTGGGGTTTGTACCTGGGAGGGAGGCGCGTGACAATACGATCAAGGTCATTGATTTGCTGGCGCATGCAAACCACCCCTCTAGTTTTGGCCTCGATGGACGCCGAAAAGGCGTTTGATAGGGTCTCCTGGCCCTATCTGTTTCTGGGCCTGGAGGGTATCGGTCTGGGCTCTCGGTTCCTATCGTGTATCCGCGCTTTGTACTCCTCCCCGTCTGCCCGGGTTACAGTCAACGGCATTCAGTCTGATAGCTTTACTCTTTCCAACGGCACGAGACAGGGTTGCCCCCTCTCCCCCCTTTTGTTCCTCTTGGTGGTGGAACCTCTTGCGTCGGCTGTTCGTGCTCACCCGGATATTGCGGGGATTGATGTATCTGGTCGCTCCCACGTGATCTCCCTGTTTGCCGACGACATCCTGGTGACGCTTTCTGACCCTGACCGCTCCCTCCCAGCGCTGTTGTCGGTTCTTGACCGCTTCTGCTATATTTCTAACTACAAGATTAACCTCTCGAAATCGGAGATGATGGGGTTTCGCTTGGCGTCGGAGTTGTCCCACCGCATCCGTACCACTATGCCTTTCCGTTGGAAGGATGATTATATTAAATACCTGGGAGTCCTTATACCAGCGGATCTCTCTCGGATCCGATCCCTCAACTTTGATCCCCTTTTGAGCTCCCTCCTCTCCGATCTCCATGCATGGGCCTTCCCTCATGTGTCCTGGTTCGGGAGGGTTAGTGTCCTCAAGATGAACGTTCTCCCCCGCTTCCTGTATCTGTTTCAAACGCTGCCTATTTTTCTCCCCCGTTCCTACTTTCGTAAATGTCATGGTGCCTTTCTCCGCTACATTTGGAGGGGCAAGCCGCCTAGACTCTCTTTCTCCTATTTGACGAGGCCTAAGACATTGGGGGGGGTGGGCCTTCCTAACCTGGAGCTCTATTGGAGGGCTGCTCATCTCCGCCGTGTGGTGGAGTGGTCGGCCGGTGCGCGTCGTCTCTGGTTGTCTGTGGAGGCTGCTGCGTTATCCTGTCTGATTGCCTCTCTCCCTTGGATTGCTAACCCTCACCGCTGTGTCTCCCACTCACCGCACCCCTTGATAGGCCCCACCCTGAGAGCCTTGGGGCAGGCTGTGCGGTCAGGGGGCCTCGTGTCCGTTCCCTCCCCTTTGTTTCCCATCTCAGGTCACCCGGACTTTGCTCCGGGCTGCGACGCGGCCCGCCTGGCGCCTTTTACACCTGCTGGTGTGTCCACTCTGCGCGCGTGCCATGTGATGCGGGGCCCTACCCTCAAACCCTTGACGGAGTTGACGGGGACGGTAAATAACTCTTTCTTGTCTAGTTTTCTGTACCATCAGCTAAAACACTTCCTTTCCTCCTCCGGGGCCCTGGGTGGGGGGGCTCGTCCTCCCACTATTTTTGAACAGCTGTGCCTTGAAGCGCAGGAAACTCCACACCTGCTCTCCGCCTTATATGCTATCCTGCTTTCCCCGGCGGTTGTTACTAAACCCTATTACTTCAGCCTATGGGAAAATGACCTGGGCCTTTCCTTCTCCCTGGAGGATTGGGAGAGGATGCTTATGATTGTTCACAAAGGGACCGTTTCTAGTAGGGTGCAGGAAACCCTCTTCAAGATAGTTACCCGGTGGTATAGGGTGCCCCTTGACCTGCATAGGTTCCTGCCTCAAATCCCCCCGACGTGCTGGCGTTGTAATTCCCACCCGGGCTCCCTTTTCCACATCTGGTGGGATTGTCCGGCTATTAGGCCCTATTGGGACAGGGTATCCGAGGTTATTCGGGAGGTGTCGGACCCTACGTTTACTGCTACTCCAGCCGCTATCCTCCTCCACTATAATTCGGTCCCGTATCGGGCCTATAAGGGCTCAATTAAGTTCCATTTGATCAATGCAGCGCTCACTACCCTTCCCCGTTCCTGGAAGTCCACCGTTCCTCCCTCTTTCTCTGCCTGGTTCCGCCGGGTGGAATTTATTTACCAGATGGAGGTCCTTTCGAGCGCCTCCAAGGGTCAGGATCATACAGTGGAGCTCAAGTGGTTCTATTGGCGTTCCTTCATATCCTCCCTGGATGGTCGTTCGGGCCCCCTCTCTGACCTGAATCTTTGTGCTCTCTGTCCCACCACACATGGTCTTTGAATTGGCTTGTCCTACTTTTTCTTTTATCCATTTTCACTTATGTGCCACACAGGTTTTTGTTTTAGTTTGGTTTACTTTGTTCCACTTAGTACCCGATTTTTGCCCGGCTCTACGGTCGTCTGGTACCGTCACATTTCGGAGCTTGTTGCTCTCTCTGGGTACTGTATTTACCTGCTGCTCCGTATACTTGTGTTGTTGCCGCATGTCTGTTACACAACATTGACTATACTGTCCGTTATTGCATTCATCTGTTATTTGGCACTATGTTATTATTCCTTTTCGGACTGTATCTCTGCGGACGATTGTCACTCTACTCTTGCTGCCAATTTGCCTACCTCATTTGTGCCTTACTTTTGCTGTGATGTCGTGTACTGCCATGTTGTTCCTCAATAAACGGAGAATTGATAAAAAAAAAAGAGGAAAATGCTTTATTACAATTATACTCAAAAACAGAATGAGGGTATTTGTTTGGCCGAAGACATCTTCTGCAGGTCATTTAGCTGGGGTGTGGAATGTGGCAGACTCCCCCCATGCATTTCTAAAACAAGCCACATGAAACTGTAAAGGGACCAAGCAGCTATAGTATGTATTAACGTTCATAAGAGGGCTGGATTGTCCGTAATAAATTTGTAGGTAATTTGTGATACTTCTGCCAGGTAGGTGCAGGTGCATATGAAGTCCCAAGAGAACAGACATGTCTTAAATACCTGTTACTTCTATCAGAATTAGTTTAACAGTGAGCCTAAAAAGGTGATTGCCACATGATGCTTGGTGACAAGTAGCTGCTTACTCACTGCAGTACAATTTGCCCTTGTTGTTTTGGATGGTGCGGGGGCCAAGGAGGGGCAGTAACCATTTCTGGCAAAACTAACTTCTTAAACCTACTTCTATCATGTGACAATTAGCCCGTAAGAAGCTCCTGTTGGAGTCGCATGTTAGTCGGTAGGAATGGAGGCTGCGTGGCTGTCTGCTGTTGAAGACAATGCAAAGCTCAGAGTTACTTTGTCAGGATCCTCTGGGCAGGAAGCTTCAGCTACAGAAAAAAAGATACTGTGCAGTTAGGAACTTGAATCTGTGTGCATGCATCATATATGTGTGTCCATGTAGCAACACAAGGACAGAAACCTTTATCATATATATGCAAATATGTCTGATGGGTACCTTTTGGGGACATTGGGTAAGCTTTTATGAAGTTTGAACACATGGCAGCCATTGGTGATTAAAAAAAATCAGATTTTAATTTATATTTACATATCGATACTGTGTAAACTTTTTAGGCAGGTGTAAAAAAAACAGTCTAAAGTAATAATGTTTTCAAAAATAGACATGTTGATGGTTTATTTTTATCACGCAAACATGAACAGAAGAAAAATATAAATCAGATCTATATTTGGTGTAATCATCCTTTCTGTACCTATTTGCCTGCTGTTTTAATGGCAAAGTCAGAAATTTTGTAGGTATACAGTTAGGTGATGATTAGTGACAATTAAACAATTTTACCAAACAAGTTTTAGTTATCAGCTATTTATTTTTATTGAAAACGTTCTGTAATATTCGTCAATCCTACAAACCAAGAGGAGAGCCAAAGTCTATGTAAACATAATAATAAATCACATGTAAACTTTTGGTTTGTATGTACAACGCTACCTGTACAACGCCCGTCCTAAGATAATTTTGAGTGTTTACTGAATAGCGTCCATCGTATATGTCAGGTTGGGGACTGTCTGGATGTTTCAGTTTTTGATTTTCAAGAAGTCAGATGGGCGTAGAAGGTCATGATCATGATGTTCGTTAGGCCAGTGGGATCGGGTCTTGTCTTCGTAATTCTGTCATGTACCAGGTTGTTTAACTCCCCATCCAAACACGCGAGTTAATGTATGGTAGCCAGGTGCGGAAGGAAGATGTGGTGGCAGGTTTTTTTGTACGTTGTGCTGTTAACCACGAAATGCGGAAGAGGTGGGATAATTTGGAATGGAAAAGTAAGAGGCGGTGGTGTGATTTCTATCCAGTGGTGCAGTATAGTTATCAATTTAAAATGTAGGTTGAAACACAATAATTAACTGAAACACAAACAGCTATGTAGGAGGAATAAAACCGGACGAGGAACAGCCAAACTCACTTACAAGATGGTATAAAAAAAGTTATACACCCTGGCAACACTGAGCAGGTCAGCAAGACACATGGTAGTTATCCTGCATCAGCAAGGTCTCTCCCAGACAGAAATTTCAAGGCAGACAGGGGTTTCCAGAAGCACAAAAAATGGGCAATGTTGAGGAGTGTAGACACAGTGGTTGGCCAAGAAAACTTAGTGCAGCTGGTGGAAGACAGATCATGCTTACTTCGCTTTGCATTCGGAAGATGTCCAGCAATGCCATCAGCTCAGCATTGGCAGAAAACAGAAAAGTGTGGCCCTGCTTCTCATACTATATGTATTACTATATGTGTAGACTTCTTTGATTCCTGATCATAAGTGATGACCTTGGATTCCATCTTCCTCTATCACTGAGAAAAATGAACACATTTCATTTGGATAAATTATAAATAATGAACAACTACACTCACTGGCCACTTTATTTGGTACACCTTGCTAGTTGGTCCCCCCTTTTGCCTTCAGTACTGTCTTAACTCTTTGTGGCATACTTTCTACAAGGTGCTGGAAACATTCCTCTGAGATTTTGGTCCATAGGGAGATGATGGCACCAGGCAGTTGCTGCAGATTTGTTGGCTGCACATCCATGATGCGAATTTCCTGTTCCACAACATCCCAAATGTGCACTCTTGGATTGGGATCTCGTGACTGTGGAGGCCATTGGAGCACAGTGAACTCATTGTCACGTTTAAGATGTTGTGAGCCTTATGACTTGGTGCATTATCCTGCTGGAAGTAGCCATCAGAAGATGGGTACACTGTGGTCATAAAAGGATGGACATGGTCATCAAAAATACTCAGGTAGGGTGTTGCATTTAAACAATGCTCAATTGGTACTAAGGGGCCCAAAGTGTGCCAAGAAAATGTCCCCCACACCATTACATCACACCACCAGCCTGAACCATTGATACAAGGCAGGATGGATCCATGCTTTTATGTTTTTTACGCCAAAGTCTGGCCCTACCATCTGAATGTCGCAGCTGGAATTGAGACTCATCAGAACAGGCAACATTCTTCCAGTCTTCCATTGTCCTATTTTGGTGAGCCTGTAGCCTCAGTTTCCTGTTCTTAGCTGACAGTAGTGGCACCTGGTGTGGTCTTCTGCTGCTGTAGCCCATCTGCTTCAAGGTTTGATGCGTTCAGAGATGGTATTACACCTTGGTTATTTGAGTTACTGTTGCCTTTCTGTCATCTCGAACCAGTCTGCCCATACTCCTCTGACATCAACAAGGCATTTTTGTCCACAACCCCTAGAGCTGTGTGAGAAAATCCAAGTAAATCAGCAGTTTCTGAAATACTCAGACCAGTCCGTTTGGCACAAAAAAACATGCCACGTTCATTTAAATCCCCTTTCTTCCCCATTCTGATGCTTGGTTTGAACTTCTGCAAGTTGCTGCCATGTGATTGGCTGATTAGCTATTTGTGTTAACAAGCAATTGGACAGGTGTACCTAATAAAGTGGCCAGTGAGTGTATAAGCTCACAGAAGGGAGTCGGTTACACAATACACAAATTGCAGGGAAGCACTTTACATGTACTGGTCAGAAACATTTTAAGATGTGTGTGCCCAATGTGGTTATGTTGCTGGACAGACTGCAAGCTGTACAATGGCTCGCGTAATAATGCATGTTAAAGGAAAGTTGGTGTCAAAAGGGGTATGAAATTCCAAAATGTTATGTGCAACTCTTGCAAAAGCAATAAATGCTTTTCAATAGAACACCAGCATCTAAAGTAATGAGAAAATCCAGCACATTTACACTGCATGAGAAGTGGCATTGTCCCTTTTTAATGTGCTCATTAAGCCGCTTCAGATCAAATGTTTCGACTATCTGCTATTATCTGACCAGCTCAGGCCCTTATGTACCTCGCATAAACCCCAGTTCTATTTTTTGTTTCCATTATTCCATGTCGCTCTATCTGTCCAGTTGATTGTCGCTGGAGGTGTATAAGTGCTAACAGTCTTACATGATGAGATCTGTGGATTTACTCTACATTGACCAGTATATTCAAAATTCAGCAGTGGAGATTTGGGTGCGTAGTGTGTACTTGATGCAAATCATTGGTGACTGGGCACCAGAATAAGTGCTTCTCTGTACCTACCATGTATTTATGCAGAACCAGAAATGCATTTTGTCTGTGAGTTTAGACATATATATATATTTTGTTTCTTTGGACTCCATAGTATTTTACATGCCGCAGCCACAGAAAAATTGCATGTCTATCCTCTCTGACAGTTTATTGTGGTTTAGCTTGTTGGTTAATTTCTGTTTCTTGATCCCTCCATCCTTGCATAATTATTTTTGCAGTTGGATTCAGAGCCAGGTTTTCCATTCAACTTCTTGTTTACTAAACTGACAACGTTGGTATTCTTTGACAAGCTGAAATCTGATTCTTCTTCCAGATTCTCCTTCTGTGATTAGCAAACACCTTGGATCCATGTCACTTGATGAACGTCAGGGTGCGTGACAGATTAAATAAGCAGAATCATGTTGTGTGATTTACAATTTTGCTGTAGTCTGCTATGTAGTGTTTGAGTAGTGTTCCATAGAGAGTGACATCCACCAGCAAAACAGTCTTAACTTCAATTCTTCAGTTGCTATACTGGAAATGAAAACAATAATAACCAACATTTTTTGCCTGGCATAAGGTAAAAAATTTAATTTGTGCTAATATCTTCTGATCCCAAAATTTTTTAATTGTGAGTCTGTTACAAATAAAGGAAATATTTGTGAAGTTGCCTACAATTTACAGCACTGTTATGTAGGCTGCAAATGGCTGTTTTGCTAGATGTTTAATTTAATTAGACTTTTAAGCTAAAGGTACTGATGGTTACTGATAAACACATACTAATACACCAACGCATGGTGTGCAGACCAGCTTGAATTCTGTGCAGTGTGTGACACTGCAGCAAATCTGACTTCATATTTATGTTTAAGCAGTGTGCTTTTTGCTAGTTTTCCTACTCCTAATCCACAGGCCTTTAAAATTTGGTTCTCCATGGCAACCAGGAAGCTTGTAGTAAACCAATACAGCTTATTTGCATCCTGAAGCATGTTTTTTTTTGGTTACGTTTTTTTCCAACTTTTCATTTGAAAGTTAGAATTATTTTATCATCTAACAGCTGGACCCTGGTTGCTATGGAGAACTGAATTTTGAAAACCCTTTATCTTATACTTTGTCAAGATGTAAAACTGGGTTAACATTATATAGTGTGTAGCCTAACAATGTTTGTAAAACTAATGGGATACCAATACAAAGTAGAAAGTGAAAGAATGGCTGTCTAGGTACCAATGTATGTCTAGGTGCAGTAAATGTTTGTACAGTTTTGTGAATTGTTTCTTTCTTTACAAAATGTATTTGTACTCCTTAATTGATTTTTGCTCATTCAGCTCAATTCAGCCGAATTGGCAGTGTCTACTTTAACCCATTACAGAGAAAGAACTCCATGTTTAAGAAACAATAACATAATGTATGCTACTGAAAAACACCAAGATGTCTTAGGCCAAGATGTGCCACAAGAATGTCTCAACTAACTGAGTTGGCTTTAGAGTAAACTAGAGTTTGAGTAAACTACCGTTATATTCTGTAGATTATTGGTATTGAAATTAGATTAATGCCATTAAAACTGATGGCGTTTCAAGAGAATAAGGAGAAACATTCTGTACATCCTCCAGCGAGGCTTTGGTTTTGATCAATCACATCAAAGCTATGAGGCAAATATTAGAATTCTCATTACTAATAAATGATCCAGAAACAACTGTTATGAAACCATACAAACGTGTGTTTTTGTAATGCCATAATCACATGCACATGTAAGAAGGTTGGAAAAAATAGTGTTGCTTGAATATTCAACAAATCAAGCTAAATTTGTTAACTGGTTATTGCATACTGTACACTCATATTGTGTACAAAAAACAGCCCTAGAGGACAGAGTTTGACAGGTACACAGTACCTCTCACATGTTCTTCATGCCATATCCCAATTTTTAGCTTCTGAGAATTACATTTGATTGATCCATATTATTTCTGTTCTTAATAATCCCTACTTCCTCTTGGTTTAGAGCTTTTGTTTCTCTCTCCTGATTACATTATGCCTTTATTCTCTCCCTTTTCCATGTTTCCCTTTCTTTAGCCCCCTGTGATTTTCTTTGGTTTTCACCCAATCCTCAAGGTCCATTTAACAATGCAGTATTTAATAATTACCACATTAGGGAAGTTCATAAACCTGAACTGCTGTTGTGCCTTGAGTATTGGGTTGAGAACTACTGTCCTAATATTCCACCTCTTATCGAAAGTGCCCAAATGTCATATTTTGTTGAATTTAATAAAACCTTATTAAACCGATTATTGAAAACCCAGCAGTAATTGTCAATAAGATTGTACTCTGGAAATACCTTTTTTCCCAAAAAAAAGATCAGAAATGTAACCTCCACCGTTTTTTTTTGTCTAAAATTATTTTATATAACTATTTAACTCCTGCAGTGATTGTAGCTCTCTGGTACTGCAGGGGTTACCTGTAATGCATGGAATCTTCACAGACCTGTCAATCATCCCCCCCTTGTCTGGCTGAGTAGTCTCAAGTATTCATGTGCAGCCAACATGTTAACTGGGGTAAAAATACTTTTTTTAATTTTATTTTTTACAACTTGAATGCAAGTATCTAGCACTTGGATTTTCTAGCTTTTTGGTGGCAACCCATTGACAATGTTTGGCTGTAGGTCTGAACACTGTACTTTTATTCTGCATTTTGGTTCTTAGAAACTACCAGATTTACATGAAATGTGCATGATTTGAATGGATTCTCATTTTGACCAAAATTTCATATAATTTGACTGCTAAAGCAAAAATTAGTTAGTCCATAGTTAAATACATAAGGCTTTAAATTTTTATTAGAAGGACTGCACACTGACGTCGGTGGGGTGTCCCACTGACGTTAATGAGAGTTCCTGCTGACATCAGGGGCATTTAAAGGAAAAATGGGTGGGGAGCGGGATGTGTTAAGACCCCGCGACCCAGAGGATTCAGGTCTTGAACCGGAGGAGCAGTGCTCACTCGGTAATCTGCAGGTCAAACCCGGAGAGTTCCCAGGCACTTTTATAATCGAGCACATACGGTACTTAAATTATATTTTTTCATAGGGGTGCCAATAATTGTGGCACACATATATTTACATATTTTTTATTATTATTATTAATTTGTGTTGTGTTTGCTATCCATGAGAACAAGGAATTTGTGTGTATTGTTTGAAGATTTTGAACAATTTCTCACATTCTTCTTTGCTCATGTTTACCAAGGGTGCCAATATTTTTGGAGGACACTAGGTCTTTGTCTAGCAACATTACACTGTTTAGTTCCCCTAGGAGACAGAGTGACAGCATATTATCTCATATCCTGGTTCCTAGAATAAGTGATTGTTGAGGCTGATGAGTTGTCCTGGGTCAGACCTAAGGCAGCACTCAAATACACCACTGCATGTAATAGTCCTTTAACATTTAACTATATGCATCCCATTTTGCTAGTATATTTACGTTAAGCATAAGGAGGGCTTTATGTTTATGGCACAAGTATGTACTAACAATGGTAATGCAATTTTAACTCTTGCAAGTGATTGTATGCATGAAAAAACAAAGTAAAAATGTTGGACTTGAAAAGTTAAATAAGAAAAAGCATTGCAGCTCACAGTCTTGTAAAAGCGCATATAATATGTGGTGTTTTAACAGCATTTTGTTTTAACAAAATTGTTGGCTTGTACTGCAGAAACTACAGAAGCAAATAAAGATGGAGAAGCAAGTGAGCCAGTTTTGCAGTTACACTATAGCACTGAAGGCACAACTACAAGTACAATAAGACTGGACTTCACAGATGAATGGTAAAAACTATTGTCATTGTTATTACTATATTGTGTGAGTGTAATATAAATTTATATATATATAATATATATACACCGATCAGCCATAACATTATGACCACTGACAGGTGAAGTGAAAAACACAATAACTTTGTTATCGTGGGATGTCAGTGGGTTAGTTATATTGCAATGTAGTGGTGTTAGTATGGGTGCTAGACACTCACCTTCATTGGCAAATCTAACAATGTCTTTTTGGGAACATACTTATATTTTTTTCATAACCCTTTTTTAGATTCTATACAGTGGTACAGAAGATACATAGATGATCTCCTGTTCATTTGGGAGGGAGATGTGTCTTCCGTACCACTGTTTATCAGTTACATGAATGACAATCCATATAATTTGAAATTCATCCATGAACTTTCTTCTAAGACAGTCTCATTCCTAGACTTAAGCCTTACTGCTAATAATGATCAAGTTATAGATACTGTTACTTATAGAAAACCAACTTCAGGAAATGCATTACTGAGGGCGGATAGTAACCATCCAAAACATACCATACGGACCATTCCTGTTGGCGAAATGACACGCCTTAAAAGGAACAGTAGCACTGAGTCTAATTTTTAAGCACAGAATGAAGGGTTAATCACTCGACTTAAACAAAGGGGGTATTCTTCTAGACAAATCCAACGAGCAGAGAATATAGTTAGATGCAAAAATCGCTCACAATTATTATTGAATAAAAGTAATAAAAGTACTAGGATAGAAAGCAAACCGGTTTTAGCATTAACTTATTCACCATCTTTCAACATTGCTAAGAACATAGTTACTAGGAATCTGTATATATTAAAAGAAGATCCAATCCTTTCTCAGATTTTATCTGCAGGGTGTGCAATTGTTCCCAAACGTGCCCCCACATTAA
>VKOC01032946.1:0-19601 GCA_009364415.1 Spea multiplicata | reverse complement strand
AGTATCTTGTTGTGTCAGTGTGTTGTGTGCAATCTCGGTGGATGTTTGTGGCTCTCAGCCCAACAGAACTTCCTTTTTCTCTGGTATCAGAATAAATGCCAGTAACTCGATGATAGACTGGATGGAAGCTGCTGAATTGTAGCTCCGACAGCCTGGAGTTATGGAGATTTCTCACATTTTGTTTCAGTAACGAGGGCTTCTTTTTTGGGGTTCGGTGATGCTCTGATTTCTAGACTGATCCGTTTCCCAAAAAGAAAACCAGGGACAGGGGCGGCACTTGGCACTTGGCACATTGGCACTGTTTGGACAGCCAGGCTAGGTTGACCACTTCTTTCTTTGGTGTAAAGTCCTTCCCAGAAGCCGCGTGTGCACGGTCACGGTTATCTATAAACACGGGATAACAATTACCTCCCAAAAGCCTGTCTGCTCCAGGAGAGCGCAGCACACAGCGGTCACTCCGAGCCGGACGGGATACGCAGGTAAAAAACTACATCACACAGCCAATGTATGGATCAGGGAGAGCGCAAAATCACCGGGGGGAGTGTATGGATCAGGGAGAGCGCGAAATCACCGGGGAGTGTATGATACAGAGAGAGCGCGAAATCACCGGGGGGTCTATGGATTCATGGAGAGTCGAAGCCCGGGGGGGTATGGATTCAGGGAGAGCGCAAAATCACCTGTGGGATGTATGGATCAGGGAAAGTATGAAATCCCTCGGGGCGCGTATAGATAAGGGAGAGGTACTATGCCCCATGGGTTGATTAAATTCTATGACATTTAACCCTTTAAAGAAATGCAGTAGGGTGCCCCAGGCAATGAAAGGGTTATTTCCCTGCCCACTTGCGTGTTTATCTGACTTTTGGACGTGACCATCTTGGTACGAACCTGGCAGGAGATTCAAGATTTCGTTGGATGGCAGTGGATGTAGCCTCGCATGCCTGTCCAAGTTTCCTGTTTCAGTCTAGACAGATCACTCTTCCTCTCCTGTCTATAAGGGTACCGCAGGGTTGTTACAGCCCTAAAAGCCCCAATCCCAATAGAAACAACAGAACAGCTTTATAAATTGAAACGGGGTATTAAAACCCATAATTTGCTTCTCTCTAAGATGCCCCACCCAGTTACAGAAATCCCACAGCCACGACTCTAACCACACCCAGTTAAACACATAGTCCCAGCTTACACTGAGCAGATTTTGTCTTTAAATACACATGGCGGGCACGAGTCCCTGCTGCACAGTCCCTACATCAATGTATATCAGACGGCCCTTGCTGAGATGCCTAAAAATCTTTAAGGCCGGTTTCACTTTATGAAAATGCTCATGCTGATGACACCTGGAACAACCTGTGCATAGGGGGACTTTTCGTCAGTGCATTCTTGTTGCCCCTTGCTGGGTTGCCCCTGTGTGTGTGGAATCCACGTGTGTTTTATCCCCTTACAGAGCCATGGGAGTCTTCCTCATCCTGAGTTCCTTCCTCTCCGTCCTCCTCATCCTCCTATTTGTCAACTCCTTCTGGAAGCAGCAAAAAAGATCCCGCTCCCTGCCCCCGGGGCCGCCCCCGCTCCCCCTGTTGGGGAACCCCATTTATGTGACGAGAGATGCGGCCTGTAAATACTACCCCGAGGTAGGTACCTCACAGAGTATGCACCTTGATTCTAAGACGAGACCAACAACTGATTAAGAGTCTTTATAACAGGAGAAATGGGCGAATGGAGGGCTGACGGGGGCCGAATGGGGCTGATCTGCCATAAAATGTCCATGTTTCTGTGTTTGCAGCTCAGTAAGAAATATGGCCCCGTGTTCACCATTTGGAACATGACGGAGCCCATTGTGGTCCTCTGTGGGTACGAGGTGGTGAAGGACGCCCTGGTGAATCAGAGCGAGGAATTCAGCGGCCGCCCGGTGCTACCAACAGTAGAGCATTACACTAAAGGATACAGTACGTAAACGCGTTTATTCCACTATCTTTGGGAGAAATTCCATCAGAAGCTGAATTTGTTGTTTTAGTCTCCTGCTACCTATTTTTATTATATAATGCGCTTACGTCACCTGCAAGAGTCTTTATTCATTTAATTAGTTTTTTCTTTCCACTTGGTCACTTCCACCGCCTCAATTTTTTGGCGTTGAGTAATAAAGCTTACCGGAGAAGAGCTCCCGTTACCCAGAAGATACACGATGCATCAAATGAAGGCCTTCTGTTTTAGCGACATAGTGAATTCTCTGAGCCTCTGGAATTTATCCATAGGAAGAAAGGTCTTCTCCAGATCATGCTCCGAAAAATCCTTCCTTTAAAATAAAATAACTGGGATTTCTCTGTTTTGACCAACCACCCCAGGTTTCTCAAAAGGTTCTGTCAAGATGAGACTGAAGAAGCTTTATGGAAGACGCCAGGGGTGATTCCCTATCTAGATGACTGGCTGATAGCTGGACCTTCCTTGCCTTCTTTTATGCCTTTCTGTCTGAGGAACGCCATACCTCCTTACATCACCTCTGTAAATATGCATTGGTGGGAATGGCTATCCGTAGAAATCTTTGTTGGTCTTTTCTTATTGGAATATGAAGACATGAATCCAGAAGATCGATGGAAACCATGAAGTACCCGAATGAAAGGATCTCCGCTGTGGATTTTAACATTTTCTTTCTAAGCCTGCTCTAGACAATGTAGTGATTGATGAGACAGAGGTTGATACCAAATCTCAGCTTCTCTGGAGGCTTTGGGATGATGAAGACTTGAAAATAAGTCCCTTGTTCTGAAGCAGGAACTCGAACACGGATTGCTTTGTGGATTCATTTGTTTATGATAGCAGATCGTCCTGTTTGTTGTATATAATTTGTTGGGGAGATGTTAAAGTTAATTCCAATGGATAACTGTGTTGTAATATTGGAAGGATCCAAGCACCTCATGTCAGTCTGCCTCCTACCGGTGGTAATCTAGTCAGAACTTCCTAGGGTACATATCCTCCTTACCCTGTCCCCTTCTTTGAGGGCGACCTCTGGGGTTGGATGGCTTATCCTGAAAGGATTAGTATGACTGTGTCACACTCTACCCAGGCTGCGGAGCTGCATGTCTCTGTGTTTTCATGTCTTGCTGCTGTTCCCCTGTCTTGCTGCGGTCCATCTCTGGATTTCCGTATGTTCTGTCCTGAACCTCTGATTCCTGGATTGAAGTCTTGTTCTTGGCTTCAGCTTCTGTTTCCTTTATATGGTGCGCACCACCTGTTATGTTTGTCTCAGTCTGCAGTCTACATGTATGTCTCTCTGATATGTGTTTAGATTCCATGTTTAGTTTGTTTGGTACCTCTGTAGGCAGGGTTTAGCATTAGGACCCACCGAATATTGGAGTACTTTGGCGTAGTGGTGGGCTAAGCATACTATGGCCATAAGATGTGACAGACTCTCCTATTGTTATCTTATAGTCCTAGGCTAGTCCTGTTAGGTCCTGTGGTTTCTGTGTACTCTTGTCATGTGTAACCTGGTCTTGTCAGCTCTGTGCTTTGTTGTCCTGTCTCGTGTCTTGCCTTGAACTCCTAGTACAGGGGTGTCCTGTCTTGAACCCCGGTGGAGGGGAGTCCTGTCCTGTTCATGTTGGATCTTGTGTATTCCTTGCCTTGTTCCCTGTGCTTTGTGGTGTCCTGTATCATGTATGTATTGTCTGGCTATGTTTCTTGCTTGCTCGCTCTGTCCCCCTTGCTCGCTCTGTCCCCCTTGCTTGCTATGTTTCAGCTGTTACTCTGCTTAGCTTCCCTACCCCCAGCCTGCAGCATCCTGCACATGATTCTAGTGCTATGTCTCATGCCTGCTTCAGGGTGCCTTGCTTTGTTCTGGACAACATCCGCTGCTATGTCAGGGCCCTGGCATGTGGCTGCACGACCCTAGATGCTCAACACTCGGGTGAGTGTGGTTACCCTGCACCAGACCCTGACCCACTCTGCATCCGCAATGGAACTCCTGCATCCCATCATCGGGCGCTGGGCCGTTACAGTCGTCTGTATGGACCCCGACCGCGATCCCTTACAGACTGATACCCTTTTGTTATCCTTTTGATGAGCGAAACAAATTGGATTTAAATCACCCATAGTTCACTGCCAAAGAGCTCTTTTTCCTTGAACGAGATTCCGCAGGGATTATTCTTAGAGGCTTCGTCTGCGGTCCAGGACTTCAGCCGAAGAGCCCTTCTGGATACTCGTGAAAAACCCTGCCAAATAAATGTCAGACTTATTTCTAGAAACCTGTTCTGAGGTAGATGCCAGATCTTCAATGATCCATTGAAGCCATAACCTCAAAGCACAGGAGGCAGAGGCAATGGCAAGTGAAGGGATAAAATTAGCCGCTGCTGCCTCAAAGGATCTTTTTACCGTACCCTCAGCCTTCGTATCCATTAGATCCTTGAAGTGAGACGTGTCTTCCAACGGTATAGTTGTCTTTCTTGCAGCCTTGGCAACTAAGGCATCTATCTTAGGATCTTGGGGTCAAATGGAAACAGACTTTTAATCCTCTTGGAAGTGTCTCTTCTCACAATTCTCGTGTCACAATTGCTCAGCTATAATGGATAGTGGTATGAGAGGAAACCCACTTCTGACAAACAGACTGGTTCTTCATCAGCCCAAGGCTCTATGTTTTGTCTTGGAAGCGTCTTTGTCAAGGTCGGGTGTCCTCAGCAGGAAAGTCAGTACTTTTATTATGTGACATTCTATCAAAAAAGCATACAGTAGAAATGAGGAAACCACCAAATATATAAAGAAAAGAAAATGTCCCAGAAAGAACAAATCATACATGCAGGGACACGGCAACAGAGCCCGGGCATAAGCGGCACAAAGGGAGAACAGCCAGCCACGTCTACAGAAACTAACACAGCCTTGGAGCTGAATAAATGGATTAAAAAATGCAGACGTTTATCAGGTTCTGAATGTCACCAAATCTGTATATTTCTGAAAAATGCCTCACATTTGCAGGATTGTAGCTCCTGAGCATTAAGCTAGTAAGTTCATCGTTCTGTCCGGTTCCGCTAGGCAAGCAGCCTGGAAAGCACTGTTGCCCATTGGTTGTGTCGACAATCACTTACATTTTCTTCTCTAAGGGCACAGTGTCTCCCTTTCCTCTGCAAGCCAACTCTACCTGGGCTGAATAGAGGGCAGCTTCTCCATTACCTCGTCCTCCTTGCATCCTTTGCCAAGTTCTACTTAACTCCCGCTCTTCATTAACGGCAGCTCCAGAAAGTCCCATTTGTTCTGCATTGACTGCAAAGGGATTCATAAATCCTTTTCTCCTAGGCCTTTAGCCAGTGATGGAAGTCTTTCTTTATGTCCGTTGTTCATGGGTTTTCCATGGCTGGTTTGGAAAAGTGTCAACTGAGGTTCCTGCCAGAAAGAGATGATTAAATCTCTAGGTAGGGAAGAGTAAATAAAAGTAAAAAAAAGCTTGAGATGGAGATGTGAGTTCGAGTGGCTCTGGGAGGGATGTGAGTGGTTATGTCTGTGCTGATCCTTGTCCCTGCCGTCCACAGGTTTTATTAGTAGGAGTGAGTCCTGGCGCTCATTCAGACGCTTCCTTCTGACCTCGCTGAGGAATTTCGGGATGGGGAAGAGGAGAATGGAGGAGATCGTCCAGGGGGAGGCCGAGCAGCTGATCTCTGCAATCTCTTTAACTAAAGGTGAGCTGATCCTCAGGATAGTAAAGAAACTCTCTTTATCTCTCGAAAGTTAGGTTCCGCTCTGGCCGTCTCAGCTCTAGATCGGGGGAGTCACTATCCACCAAATACAATCAATTCTTCTTCTTCTAAACACAGTAACACAAACAGTTAGACATTGGGTACAAAGTAACATCCAAAGTCTGGATAAATGTCATACCAGCAGCCAACAAGTCTTTTATATCCAGTTACAGACGGAGAACATACAAACCCTACATGGAGGACACGCAACCCTGTACTGCCACCTCCAGCCGTGACGGGTTATTTTATTAAACTCTCTTCCATTTATTCTCTGTCTCTTTAGGAAAAGCCTTCAACTCCATCGGACTCCTCGGATCTGCAGTAAATAACATTGTGAGCTCGATCCTGTTTGGGGAGAGGTTTGAATACCATGACCAGAGACTAAAGGAACTTATACTGGCCGTGAGAAAACATGCTAATAGCGTGCTGTCCCTATTTCATCAGGTATGGCATTTTTCACCATACCCGTTGGGCACATGTGGCCGGATACTGGTATTTATAGTTAATTCAGGACACGGGTGAGGTTAATTAACAGAATGGTTGTGTTTTACTGGTATTCCGTGGTTCTAGAACGCACTCGGTAAGGAAAACGCACCAACGCAGCATGGGGACCAAACACGGGGTTCAGTCGCACCTCGTTATGTTCAATCTCCACGGGAAGGACCAGACATTTCGGGCTCATATGGTTCGTGTGTCATTGTACTGTGTGACCGGCGTCATTCCCAGTTATTCTTTATCTCCCGTCGTTATCCCAATTCCCTCCACCGCCCTATGGGATTAGGAGCAGAAATATCCCAAAGTGTGCAGAAATACCTCCGCTGGTGGTCGGCTCTCCTCTTTTTATATGAATCGGCCAGAAGACTAAATGAATGTCTGAGTTTCTTTAGATGGTCAGATCCTCAATAAGTATCTCTACAGGACATGAGATTATTCTATGGAGCTCAGGAAAAGTTGTGCTCAATTTCTGATGTTTGTTCTGTAATGGAAGAAGTTGGTGGAGAACCTTGTGTAGGAAGAACGTGTTCAGGAACCCCTTCCACAGTACTGGCTGGGGTGGCTGGGATGTCTCACCTCGTCTTCCCCAAAGACAGAGGACAAGCAGGTCTCCAAAAATCTCCCTCCCCAGTAACGTCCACAGACCAGCTGCCCAAGTGTCGCATGTACAGGAGAAAGAAAAAATGTGCTTCCTCCAAGAAATATATCTCTTCATTCTGCTCCAGTTCGGCTAAGGCTCACAGCAGGCAGATTTTTGTCATCGGTTCATTTTTTTGTCAGCGACCAAAATTCCAAATCTACTTATCTTCTGACTGATTGGCTACAAATAACAAAAAATCTAATCGGAATTAATCTTGTTTCCCGAAACATTCCAATTCTTTTGTTGTGTTTCTTTCCTCAATAGATATTTTCTATACAACGTTGGGCTCCTTGCTGCTCGAGGAGGCAGAGAAGCCCAAATGTCATAACTTTTAAATAACTCGCTGTCTCTACACGCTGTTTCCCATAAAAACGATTCATATTATAGAACGGCTGAACTTGTAACATTCTGTAAACACGGTGAGATTTTCCCGAATTTCCCGCTCCTTCAGGTCTGTAACGCGTTTCCAATTCTGATGAAGCTTCCGGTCATCAGGAAGAAGTTATACAAAGACACGTTCGACATATATCACTTTGTCAGAAAAAAAGTTCATCGCCACCAGGAAAATGTAGACCTGACGTCCCCCAGGGATCTAATCGATGGCTTCCTTGCAAAGATTAAAGAGGTAAACTCAGCGCTAACTCTTTAGCGAACGCGGTAGATAGAAGAGGAGAGATGTAAAATTATACCTTCATAAATAGAAGAGGGCAGTTGGAGAGCCATTGTCTTCCTGCCACCTCTGTATCATTGACTTAATTCGCCGTGCGACTTTTTTTCTCTCTTTTTCACAGATAACGTGTTAAAACGCATCCTACTGTGTCTAACATTTACATATTTCACATATTTTTCATGTTTTATAAATAACTGTGATTTAAACTTCCCTCAGACATTGTACAGAGATCAGCCTCTGCTGTGTTACTGTTATATGTGTTGTTGTTGAGGAGGATACGTCGGAGCTGTCTTGGACATGGTAGTAGCGGGAAGAGGGGGTCTTGCTCCAAGAGAATCTTTTGCCATTTAATCATGGAAGTTGTTTTCAGGGTATACTTGTTGTTGCCCACCAGGAAGAAGGAAACCCCAGGACCCACTACAATGAGACCAGCATCATAACGTTGTCTGGTGGCCTCTTTATAGCTGCTACCGAGACCACGTCCAGTACCTTGAAGTTCTGCCTATCTCTTATGACCCATTATCCCGATGTCCAAGGTAAGGGGTGCTCCAAACGCCCTAAAAGCTGAATGGCTGGCGAGGGGTGATTAAAATGACATTTACTCTTAAATCCTTCATGACCTCACACACTAATGTTCGCAGATCACTGAATCTGTGCGTTCTCTGCGAGGGCATGAGACTTTCAGTTTTGCAAGTTACAGACGAGGGCATGCGAGTTCAATGTTAATTCACAGTTCCTTACCTTAAGCTCGCAGGATACCATCCACCAAAATAAATTATTACATTTTTTACAAAAAAGATTTTTTAAAGAAAGAAGTGGATATAGAAAATGCTGTATGGGGCAGATACGATATTAGACTGCGCATGATCATCCACTTATACCTCACACACCCTTCCCATGGGTCTAAGTGTATTTATTGCACATTTCTCTAGAAAAGGTCCAGAGAGAGATTGATGAGGTCGTCGGGCCCCAGCGTCTTCCTGGGATCATGGATAGAGCCCAGCTGCCGTACACCAACGCCGTGATCCATGAGTGTCAGAGAGTGCTGGATCTGGCACCAATTGGTCTTTACCGCGCAACCACGACAGACACTCAGTTTAGAGGGTTCACCCTCCCCAAGGTAAAGGTCTACATTATTTTGGTAAAGGAGTTTCAGCTCACAGAGCCACCAGTGGCCTAGGTGCCGATACATCTCACACGTGGCCAGGAGCCTTATGGCTGGAAGTGAGTTTATTCTTTGTTTTAAATAAATCAACTTTATCTCCGCAGCCTGATCAAAATAATTAAACATAATCAGTGACGCGTCGGCTTATTATTCCCTGACAGGGGACCACAATCATCCCGTTCCTCTCGTCAGTGCTGTCTGATCCCACCCAGTGGGAGACCCCTGAGGATTTCAACCCAGGGCAATTCCTGGATAGCAAGGGGCAATTCCAGGCAAATCCGGCTTTCATGCCGTTCTCTGCAGGTGAGTCATACGTGTAAGAGACATCAGTGGACACGTCAGGGAGCTGTGTACATGTTTCAGGTGTGTAAATCGCGGTGCCACTGCCGATCCTTTCCATGCGGGTGGGTGAGGGGTCTATATGAAGGTCTGAGCTGCCCGCAGGATTATGTTCCAATGCCAGATTAAACACACTGGCAGAGGAGATGGCCCAACGGCTTTTACCCGTCATCAATGTCTAGGTTTCAGTTTTTCTCTCCCCTCTCTCTCCAGGGAAGCGCGCATGTCTCGGGGAGCCCTTGGCTCGGCTGGAGCTCTTCCTTTTCTTCACCGCTCTGCTCCAGAGATTCTCCTTCCGCCTGCCCCCGGGTTCTGAGACCCAAGACTGGAAATCTCTGAAAAGCCAAAAAGCAGAGCTCATTGTGACCTCCGAGTTCTGTGCCGTCTCTCGCTCGGTGGTCTCGAAATGACCTCATCAGAGACCGCCGTCACCCAAATGATCACATAGACATCAGCATAATTATATCTGTACACGGTGACACGGGCTGGATGAGAGGATACCTTGCTTATATATAAATGTAACTCGCATCTTACAATGTAAACGTTTTCACGCAGAGTCCTGGGTTTTGTAATCCAGACTTTATCAAAATTACAAATCTATCACTAAAAATAAAGATAAACAGGATTCCGTATATAGTATAACTTATAACAATGGCTCACCTAGTTGGCAATGAATGATTTTAAATCAGTTTATTGTCACAAAAACCTTTGGAACATTGAACTCTTTGTAGACTTTCTTTTTCTTCGCTGTTTCCTTCTTGCCTCACCTCTATGACAATTTCTTTGGCTCTCTCCAACTAATTTATCGCTTTGTCTTGGTCTGTCGTAACCCCAGAATATATGCATTTTTAGGGGTTTTATATATTTGTAAGAAGATATTTGTAACAAAAGTTATGGTGAGTAAAGGTGATGGAAAACCCTTCCACTTAAAATTAAGGGGTAGTAGAAGTATTATTATTATTAAACACTCATCTAGAGACACCACTACTAATACTAATAATAATACTTCTAATACCATTAATACTAATAATAATAATACTAATACCGATAATACTGATAATAATACTGATACTAATACTAATAATACTTCTAATACCATTAATACTTATAATAATACTAATAATATTGATACTAATACTACTTCTAATACCATTAATACTTATAATAATACTAATAATATTACTAATAATAATAATACTGATAATAGAAGCGTTATTATTAAACGCTCATCTACAGACACCAGAAGGCTTGTTTTTCCCTCAGAAATCTCATGGTGCTGCCACAACCACAAGGGATTCTGGGTAGGCAACAATGATCACCTTTGCCTCTACATCCACTTTATACCCGGATCCCTGGAAAGTAATCCCCGCTGTACAGGACGGACTTTACATAAAACCCGGGAAGAGGCGCAGCAGCCGGATCACCGCTCATGGACAGCGGAGTCGTCAGCGTCAGGTTGGGATTCTGGCTTAATGCTGGAGGCTCGGGGACGCACGAGAGATACCAGTAACAAAAGTTATGGTGGTAAGAAGATATTTGGTAATAATAATATCACATGACGTCCGGTTATCTTTATATCTCAGCCCAATAAAACTCTATTTCTCTGGTATCAGAATAAATGCCAATAACTCGATGATAGACTGGATGGAAGCTGCTGAATTGTACCTCCGACAGCCAGGAGTTATGGAGATTTCTCACATTTTGTTTCAGTGGTTGAGGGTTTATTTTTGGGGTTCGGTGACCCTCTGATTTCCAAAAAGAAAACCAGGCATGGGTTGGGGCACCTGGCCCACAGGCTGCTGTTTGGACAGCCAGGCTAGATTGCCCACTTCTTTGTTTGGTGTAAAGTGCCTGTCCCTCTATGAGAGAATAAAGTCCTTCCCAGAAGCCGCGTGTGCACGGTCACGGTTATCTATAAACACAGGATAATAATTACCTCCCAAAAGTCTGTCTGCTCCAGGAGACGGTCACAGCGGTCACTCCGAGCCGGACGGGATACGCAGGTAAAGAACTACATCACACAGCCAATGTATGGATCAGGGAGAGTGCAAAATCACCGGGGAGTGTATGGATCAGGGAGAGTGCGAAGTCCCTGGGGAGTGTATGGATCAAGGAGAGTGCAAAACCACCAGGGAGTGTATGGATCAGGGAGAGTGCAAAATCACCGGGGGTGTATGGATCACAATTTGTGGAATAGATGGCAGCTGATCTGCACAATCCCTCGACTCTGCGCCTATGGCCAGAGGGTACTGGATATCCCTTCCTATTACCCCAAAAAGAGGCAGCCTTACAACCAGTTTACTGGGAGATTTGGGGTAATATTTGTACCCCTGGGATCACCTGACGCTCATGGATTTTATTCCATTTGTTACTCATCTGCAGAGCTGCATTTTCGGCCCCTGGTAGGTTTTTAGATGGTCGCAGACACCACGTCCGCTTTAAGCCAGAGACGCCTCATCAACTTTTATACGTCCGATTCTAGTGCAAAGTAGATTATAATGCCCCATGGGCGATAAATCTCTTTAACCCTTGAAAGAAATGAGGAACTTCCCCAGGCTGGCCATGAAAGGGTTATTTCCCTCGGTTGCTTTTGGTGTTTATCTGACTTTTAGACTGAAGTGTTCGATACGAACCTGGCAGAGATTCAAGATTTTTGGGTGAAAGGGAGGCAGGGAGGCAAGTGTCCCTGTTTATTCTAGCCAGTCTGTTAGTCGTCCCCTGTTGCCCCTCTCTCCTCCCCTGATGCCCCTCTCTCCACCCCTGATGCCCTCTTTTCTAGGAGGTCAGAATGTTTGCTGGGTATGAGGGGATCGCAGGGTTCTACGGCCCTAAAAGCCCTGATAATGTGTATAGAAACAGCAGGAAACGGCTTTATAAATTAAACGGGGTAAATAAACCCTATTATTCTTCTTCTAAATGCCCCGCCCAGTTACAGAAATGGCCCCGCCCAGTTAAACACATAGTCCCAGCTTACACTGAGCAGATTTTGTCTTTAAATACACATGGTGGGCACGAGTCCCTGCTGCACAGTCCCTACATGTATGTCAGACGGCCCTTGCTGAGATGCCTAAAAATCTTTAAGGCCGGTTTCACTTCATGAAAATGCTCATGCTGATGACACCTGGAACAACCTGTGCTTTGGGGGACTTTTCGTCAGTGCATTCTTGTTGCCCCTTGCTGGGTTGCCCCTGTGTGCGTGGAACCTGCTATAACCAGGGGTACCCACCACGTGTGTTTTATCCACTTACAGAGCCATGGGAGTCTTCCTCATCCTGAGTTCCTTCCTCTCCGTCCTCCTCAGCCTCTTCTTTGTCAACTCCTTCTGGAAGCAACAAAAAAGATCCCGCTCCCTGCCCCCGGGGCCGCCCCCGCTCCCCCTGTTGGGGAACCCCATTTATGTGACGAGGGCTGCGGCCTGCATATACTACCCCGAGGTAGGTACCTCACAGAGTATGCACCTTGACGGAACCCACTCTTCTGTACTCAATATATTTTGATGTCTTTAAGAAAGTTTCCCTAGGACTTAGACTTGTGCATCGGCATACCTGGGTGAACACTGCTTCTCCGGTTCAAAACCTGAATCCTCCGGGTTGAGGGAGCGGGGTCTTGACAAGCCCCGCTCCCCGCCCATTTTCCCTTTAAATGGGAGTGTTTCCAGCGGGAACTCCCATTAACGTCAGCGGGACCGCCCACTGACGTCAGCGGGACCGCCCACTGATGTCAGCGGGACCGCCCACTGATGTCAGCGGGACCACCCATCAGTGGGCAGTCCTGGCCACGTCCCACAAGAGAAGACTCCGGGTAGCCGGATCCCGGAAGATCCCAGGTATGTGCATCGGTATTCAGGAGAACATGAAAACGAACACGAATGGTGCGTTTTCGTTGTTCAAACCGAATAAACTCATATGGTGGTCGGTAAACGTCCATGTTTCAGATAGGAGAGAGGAGACGGAGTAAATCGGTTGAGAATTTCCAAAGGTTAATAGAGCTGGGGTTTCTGGTTAGGCGAGGTTGGGGTGTAAGGGAGCAAGTAGGTGGCAAGGTTAGAGAGCATGATAGGAAGTGGTGGTCAGAGAGGAGGAAAGGGGAATTAGAGAAGCCCATGCCAGAGGAGAGAGGCCTTCATGTGATGTATGGAAGGTTTCTTTAACTGAGAGGGAGGTAGATAAATTGAAGTGGTAGAGGGTGATACAGTGAGGGGATTTAAACATACATAGGATAGGCATATGGTTCCCAATTCTAAGACGAGACCAATGACAGCAGGAGAAACCGGCAACTAGACGGGGGCCAAATGGGGCTGATCTGGCATCAAATTTCCATGTTTCTGTGTTTGCAGCTCAGTAAGAAATATGGCCCCGTGTTCACCATTTGGAAGATGACGGAGCCCATTGTGGTCCTCTGTGGTTACGAGGTGGTGAAGGACGCCCTTGTGAATCACAGCGAGGAATTCAGCGGCCGCCCGGTGCGACCAACAGTAGAGCATTACACTAAAGGATACAGTACGTAAACGCGTTTATTCCACTTTGAGAGAGTCTTAGCTGACACCATAATGACCCAGGCGATTTATTTCCCCATCTGGAGATCTTCCATCAGACCATTCAGAAGATGATCTTTTGCCAAAACGTATAGCTTGCATGATACAGAGTCACGTTGCAGGGTCTTGTTCGTGGGCTACCTATCTTGCCCCTTGAAGTTTCCTCCGTTATTCACGTACCACCAATTCCACTACTGCCCTGGGTTCTCCATGAGTCCATTTGAGAAGGAACTGGTCATTGTTTCTGACTGGCCACATTGGTCTTTCGTTATTTTCTCCACTCTTACAGATGCTCTCTCACACTCTGTTTCACAGCGTTCGTGCTGTCTTTCTCATACTCTCTCTCTGTGTCTCGCCACCTTCTCAGCCAAATGCCTCCATGTGCCTGTTTTCCTTCCAGCATGCTCAACTTCTTCTCTTGCCTCTTCTTCTACTGTCTTTTTTCGTCGTACACATCTCCCTGGTCTCGACTCCGTGAACCAGGTCTCCTGGGGTGCTTCCGCAAAAGGGTGGAGCCTCTGAGCAAACTCTCTCTCCGACTTGGAGGAACAATGGAGAGGCTTTCTCTGTGCCGCCGCCCTTTTGCTGAAGTACTCCAAAAGGCCAGAATGATGATGAAGACGTCGTTGAGAAAGAGGACAGAAGACAGAAGAACCACAAGAGAAGAAGCAGTGCTGCGGGAAACAAGGACACAGAAGCGGTCAGAGGAGAAGGTACGGTGACATTAAGAGAGAGAATAAGAGAGAGTGAATGAAGGTGGAAGTGAACATGAGAGTGAATAAGGGCAAATGACAACAAAGTAAGCTGTCCGAGTGGTAAAAGCACTCCGAATTTAATCTAAATCGAAAGGGAAGGAAATGGAATTCGTTGTCTGAAAATAAAACGATTAGCCCAAATCAGAAGTCTTGTTTACAGAGCAGGTGCAGCCAATCTGGCACCTTCCTCTTCTGGATGACCTCTTCTAATGGAGGCCACTCTGATTGGACAGACTCGCTTTTCAAATACAGATCCTGAAGATTGTACGCAGGATACTGATCGTGTCCAGCAATTAGATCCCGTGCCTCTGTAGGACCTCAGTCTTATTGAAGATGGCCCTGGCTATTACATGTATACAATATGGAGGAGGCCTTGTCCCATGATTCTTTCTTGCTTTCCATAAGCACAGTCGGTACTTTGTGCCGTTCTATCTTCCCTCCCTGATGTAGTATCAGCGTTATTCATGAACCAGTGGATTGCGGTTCCTTCATTCTACGATTCCTTGATGAATCTCAGAGAATGACACTGTTATTGTTTCCATGTGGGTAAAGCTTTAAGTTTGTATGTTCATTGCTCTCTCCAGGTCCACATAAGGGACCAAAATGGGCCAAGCAGCCTCAGAAAGTACTATTGGTTACGGTTGGTGTCCACCATCACCAGCTTCTCCATTATCTGGTCCTCCTTAAAACATGAATCCTTTATACCAGATTCCTCCAAACTCGGCCTCCAGCTGCCCTGCAGGACTACATCTCCATTACTCCTCAAGCCAGCACTTAGCTGAAGGGGCGGATTATGGGAGAGATGATTAGTCCTCAGCAGCTGGAGGGCCGAGTTTGGAGATCCCTGCTTTATACCTTGTGTGGAAAATGTGAAGGAGGGGATCCTAGCGACACAGCTGATGCTGAAAATGCTTCCATGGTTAGCTGGTTAATGATGAGATCCTGACATCTGCTCCTCGGTTTTTCAGTTTTAATAATGGCAGCAGAAATTTCAGCTCATTGTAAAGGAGGTTTAGCGCGTTACAAAAACAGCAGGAATCTGAAACTTGATGATTTCCTTCTGAAAGCCGCAGCGGCCGCGTTACTGCATCCCACAGAAGTTCTCTATTTAATCACCGACGGCACATGATCGAAGGGGCGACTAGGTGCATCGAGTGCCAATAATTTCATGCACATACGGAGGCTGAGTTCGCATGGGGTCAAAAACAGAATGATGGGGGCTAAAAAAGACAGGAGTTTAAACACTGGGCATGAGGCTTAATGCCCACGGATGCCAGCGTGTGATGTGATACTCTGTGTACACATTTTAATGCCCTCGGACACAGAGTGTGGGGTGTTTGTGGCCCTGGGTGGGATGGAGATGTGAGTTCGAGTGGCTCTGGGAGGGATGTGAGTGCTTATATCTGTGCTGATCCTTGTCCCTGCCGTCCACAGGTTTCATGAGTGGGAGTGGGTACTGGCGCCCGTTCAGACGCTTCCTTCTGACCTCGCTGAGGAATTTCGGGATGGGGAAGAGGATAATGGAGGAGATCGTCCAGGGGGAGGCCGAGCAGCTGATCTCTGCAATGTCTTTAACTAAAGGTGAGCTGATCTTTAGTAAAGCGACTCTGGAGAATCTCTCATATTGCTTTATCTCTCGACAGTTAGGCGCAGGCGGGTTATTTTATTAAACTCTCTTCCATTTATTCTCTGTCTCTTTAGGAAAAGCCTTCAACTCCATCGGACTCCTCGGATCTGCAGTAAATAACATTGTGAGCTCGATCCTGTTTGGGGAGAGGTTTGAATACCATGACCAGAGACTAAAGGAACTTATACTGGCCGCGAGAAGACATGCTAATAGCGTGCTGTCCCTATTTCATCAGGTATGGCATTTTTCACCATACCCGTTGGGCACATGTGGCCGGATGCTGGTATTTATAGTTAATTCAGGACACGGTTGAGGTTAATTAACAGAATGGTTGTGTCTTACTGGTATTCCATGGTTCTAGAACGCACTCGGTAAGGAAAACGCACCAACGCAGCGTGGGGACCAGACACGGGGTTCAGTCGCACCTCGTTATGTTCAATCTCCACGGGAAGGACCAGACATTTCGGGCTCATATGGTTCGTGTGTCATTGTACTGTGTGACCGGCGTCATTCCTAGTTATTCTTTATCACCTGTCGTTATCCCAATTCCCTCCACCGCCCTATGGGATTAAGAGCAGAAATATCCCAAAGTGTGCAGAAATACCTCCGCTGGTGGTCGGCTCTCCTCTTTTTATATGAATCGGCCGGAAGACTAAATGAATGTCCGAGTTTCTTTAGATGGTCAGATCCTCAATAAGTATCTCTACAGGACATGAGATTATTCTATGGAGTTCAGGAAAAGTTGTGCTCAATTTCTGATGTTTGTTCTGTAATGGAAGAAGTTGGTGGAGAACCTTGTGTAGGAAGAACGTGTTCAGGAACCCCTTCCACAGTACTGGCTGGGGTGGCAGGGATGTCTCACCTCGTCTTCCCCAAGGACAGAGGACACGTCGGTCAGCTTTCTATACAACGTTGGGCTTCTTTCTGCTCCAGGAGGCAGAGAAGCCCAAATGCCATAACTTTTAAATAACTCGCTGTCTCTACGCGCCGTTTCCTATAAAAACTATTCATATTATAGAACGGCTGAACTTGTAACATTCTGTAGACACGGTGAGATTTTCCCGTATTTCCCACTCCTTCAGGTCTGTAACGCGTTTCCAATTCTGATGAAGCTTCCGGTCATCAGGAAGAAGTTATACAAAGACACGTTCGACATACTTGACTTTGTCAGAAAAGAAATTAATCACCACCGGGAAAAAGTGGACCTGATGGCCCCCAGGGATCTAATCGATAGCTTCCTTGCAAAAATTAAAGAGGTAAACTCAACGCTAACTCTTAAGTGAATGCGGTAGATAGTGGGGAGAGGGGGTTTAAAAGGCTATCTGTAAATAAGAGGTGGATGGAGATTATATCTACATCCAGAGGGCAGTCGGAGAGCCATTGTCTTCCTGCCTCCTCTGTATCATTGACTTAATTTTCCGTGCTACTCTTTTCACAGATAGCATCATATTGTCTAACATTTACATATTTCACATATTTTTCATGTTTTATAAATAACCGCGATTTAAACTTCCCTCAGACATTGTACAGAGAGATCAGCCTCTGCTGTGTTACTGCTATATGTGTTGTTGATGATGAGGGATGCTCCGTCGGAGCTGTGTTGTTGAACCTTGTCTTGCTCAGTGTTTTGGGAGAATCTTTTGCCATTTAGTCATGTTGGTTCCCGTAGAAGTTGTTTTCAGGGTATACTTGTTGTTGCCCATCAGGATGAAGGAAACCCCAAGACCCCCTTCAATGAGACCAGCATCCTAACGTTGTCTGGTAGCCTCTTTGCAGCTGCTACCGAGACCACGTCCAGTACCTTGAAGTTCTGCCTATCTCTTATGACCCATTATCCCGATGTCCAAGGTAAGGGGTGCTCCAAACTCACTAGAAGCTCAATGCCTGGTGAGGGGTGATTAAAATGACCTCACACACTAATGTTCGCAGATCACTGAATCTGTGCGTTCTCTGCGAGGGCATGAGACTTTCAGTTTTGCAAGTTACAGACGAGGGCATGCGAGTTCAATGTTAATTCACAGTTCCTTACCTTAAGCTCGCAGGATACCATCCACCAAAATAAATTATTACATTCTTTACAAAAAATATTTTTATAAAGAAAGAAGTGGATATAGGAAATGCTGTATGGGGCAGATACGATATTAGACTGCGCATGATCATCCACCTATACCTCACACACCCTTCCCATGGGTCTAAGTGCATTTGTTGTACATTTCTCTAGAAAAGGTCCAGAGAGAGATTGATGAGGTCATCGGTCCCCAGCGTCTTCCTGGGATCATGGATAGAGCCCAGCTGCCGTACACCAACGCCGTGATCCATGAGTGTCAGAGAGTGCTGGATCTGGCACCAATTGGTCTTTACCGCGCAACCACGACAGACACTCAGTTTAGAGGGTTCACCCTCCCCAAGGTAAAGGTCTACATTATTTTGGTAAAGGAGTTTCAGCTCACAGAGCCACCAGTGGCCTAGGTGCCGATACATCTCACACGTGGCCAGGAGCCTTATGGCTGGAAGTGAGTTTATTCTTTGTTTTAAATAAATCAACTTTATCTCCGCAGCCTGATCAAAATAATTAAACATAATCAGTGACGCGTCGGCTTATTATTCCCTGACAGGGGACCACAATCATCCCGTTCCTCTCGTCAGTGCTGTCTGATCCCACCCAGTGGGAGACCCCTGAGGATTTCAACCCAGGGCAATTCCTGGATAGCAAGGGGCAATTCCAGGCAAATCCGGCTTTCATGCCGTTCTCTGCAGGTGAGTCATACGTGTAAGAGACATCAGTGGACACGTCAGGGAGCTGTGTACATGTTTCAGGTGTGTAAATCGCGGTGCCAGTGCCGATCCTTTCCATGCGGGTGGGTGAGGGGTCTATATGAAGGTCTGAGCTGCCCGCAGTATTATGTTCCAATGCCAGATTAAACACACTGGCAGAGGAGATGGCCCAATGGCTTTTACCCGTCATCAATGCCTGGGTTTCAGTTTCTCTCTCCCCTCTCTCTCCAGGGAAGCGCGCATGTCTCGGGGAGCCCGTGGCTCGGCTGGAGCTCTTCCTTTTCTTCACCGCTCTGCTCCAGAGATTCTCCTTCCGCCTGCCCCCGGGTTCTGAGACCCAAGACTGGAAATCTCTGAAAAGCCAAAAAGCAGAGCTCATTGGGACCGCCGAGTTCTGTGCCGTCCCTCGCTCGGTGGTCTCGAAATGACCTCATCCACAGGCCCCCAGCTCACCAGAGACCGCCGTCACCCAAAGATCTCAGCCAAATGATCACATAGACATCAGCATAATTATATCTGTGCACGGCGACACGGCCTGGATGAGCTTGAAGAGGATAGCTTGCTTATATAAATGTAACTCGCATCTTACAATGTAAACGTTTTCACGCAGAGTCCTGGGTTTTGTAATCCAGACTTTATCAAAATTACAAAAATAAAGATAAACAGGATACCGTATATAGTATAACTTATAACAATGGCTCACCTAGTTGGCAATGAATGATTTTAAATCAGTTTATCGGCACAAAAACCTTTGGAACATTGAACTCTTTGTAGACTTTCTTTTTCTTCGCTGTTTCCTTCTTGCCTCACCTCTATGACAATTTCTTTGGCTCTCTCCAACTAATTTATCGCTTTGTCTTGGTCTGTCGTAACCCCAGAATATATGCATTTTTAGG
>VKOC01032945.1:0-13268 GCA_009364415.1 Spea multiplicata | reverse complement strand
AAAAAAAAAAAAAAAACTAAATTGCGTGTGCTCAGTAATAAAAAGGATTTAGCAGTATTTCATATATATTGCAGTAGGCTTACGACTGGTATGGACAAAAATCGTACAACTGCTAATGATATTTTTGTTCTAAGCCCATTCTAGTCCTTAAGTGTCTTAGTTTTGCATTAATAATACTTTAGTCTAGCTCATACAAGTCCATACCTATTTATAGAGGATTTGATTCACTCCAAAAAGGCCATGTAGTAATGCTAAAGTGCTCCACAAATTTGGACACTTATATAGGAAGCATATAAGTATATAATCTATATCACTGGTTGCCATAATTCATAATAACCATATTGAAGTGTTAACGTGTATATTACCAGAGCTAGGGGAAATCGGTGTAGTAATACCAAAGTACATAATCTCAAAATGTTAAGCGACAATTGTCGGTCTTCAAAGAACCTTCAATAGCTATACCAATTATTTGGGTGCTTATAGAGAAAACATGTCTGCATAAAGTCTAATGCATTCATTGCCGTATATCGTGAAAGCTGTATTAAAGTGCATATGCCTAGTATTAAAAAGGGGGGGGAATAAAAAACAAAAATTCATATCAGTATATCAGTATACTGGGTGTTGTTTATATAAAGAGCATGTCTAAAGGGAATCTAGTTAACTAATTACCATATTTCGTAGCAGCTATATTAAAGTGATAACGTGCATATACCCAGTATTGGAAAGGGGGAAAAAAATTAATGAATAAATAAATATAACCAACTCATCATTTTCCCTGGAGTCTGTGTAAACATACTAAAGTGTTAGGGAAAGTTTTATCAATCTTACAAAAAAGGACTTCGAGTGAGTGAACGGCTAATTTAAACAAATATCATGTAGGTTGATAGCTTTGTGAACCATAATCGTTACCACTTCAAACATAGTAATTACCCTCCCCCAAAAAAAAGACTTCCAGTAAGTGAACACCTAATTTAAACACATATAAGTTGATAGTTTTGTGATACCATAATTGTTACCAACTCAAAAGTACTAATTTAAATACATATCATGTGGGTTGGTGGCTTTGTGAATCATAGTCATTACCAACGCAAACATATAATAATTACTCAAAAAAAAAAGTTATATATGTTTCTCTTTTTTATCCGATTCCTCAATGTAGTTGATTCAGTAAATGTCTCGACCGATTGTTCCAAAATACTCTTATCGCTCTGGTCACAAAGGACTTTTAAATCTTGTTGAAATGTTTGTCTCCAACTCCTTGTTAGGGGGAGAAGTCTGCATAGATTTGAATTTCTGCAAATCTTGGGTCCTTTGAGGTTTTATTCCTTCTAGATTTTAATATATTCTCTTTCCAATGAGAGGAAGAAAAGCTGACGATAACATTTCTAGGAATATTCTCTGCTAGTTCTTTTGGTTTCCTCAGGCGGTGGCATCTGTCGATTATGTTGACCGGTGTAATGTCTTCTATGTGCATGTGTTGTATTAGGTCTAGTAAGAATGTCTGAAGTTTATCATTAGAGTAAGTCTATGGAATATTTCTGAAACGCAAATTAAGTCTGCGTGAGCGGTCCTCAAGGTCAGATATTTTAATTTGAAAGGCTTCATATTTATTTTCTAGGTTTCAAACAGACTCCACAGTCATTTTCTGCTGTTTTTCCAGTGAGTCATATTTGGTTTCTATCTTTATGACTTTTTCAGAGTAGCGATATCAGCCTTGATTTCCTTAGAGCTGTTAGAGATCTCTTGTTTTATGTTTTCCCTTAAATCATCCAGAGCATTTTTGCAATATATCTTTCGGAATTAGTGTATTGTCAGGTCTTATAGGGCTAGACATTGTATCTTCCATGGAGGAAATTAACTCAGCATGTGAGTAGTCTAGGGTCTCTTTTGACTGCCTGGGGGAAAAGAAAGATGTAATTCCTTTATTGGGTTTAGAATCTTCCTTATCTTTTTCCCTGGCTTTAGAGATCTGCTGTTTAGACGGCATATTTAACGCAAGGAAGCAGGTTATAGAAATGAGTCGCTGGAGTATTGTAAAGCCGGTTGGCTAATATTTCCCAGCTGTGATATAAAGAATACATTCTGCAGGGGTTAAGCTAAAGCAATAGTCATATATAGTTAGTAATTGGTTTGAAGAGGTTTGCCACAATAAAAATAAACACCCCCCCTTATCTGCAGCTCCCTGATATGTCCAGGTGTTCCCTGGTCAGTTTGGGGGTTTTATAAACTGGGATTAGATATTTAAAATTTGCTGTTTTCGTGCCATTTTCGTTCCATTGCATTTTTAGTGATTTTCTTTAGAAAAGCTGTTTAATATATGAACAATTAAGTAATTAAAGTCCACCATTTTCGTTCAATCCATTTGACTGTTTTCTTTAGTGAAGTTGTGTGGGCCGGGAACCAGCCCTCAGTAATGTCCGGTATACTCTGGCTTGACTTCACGGTGCGGTTTCGTTGTTCAAACGGGCTACGGATTCTAGACGGCAGTGCGACAGTGCAGTCAATGCGGGAATGTTGGTATGTTGGTATGGCGTTGCCGACATCTCAGTGCGGGGCATCTTGGCTGTTACGAAGGCAAAGCCGCTTACACCGCATGGCGGCTCATGCCGTGTGGGAACCCCTCAGCTCCACCTCCTGGAGCGTGCAGTGTCACATCTTCATGTTCCACCACGCCCCCATCCCTCCATACTCCAGCAAGAGAGGTGGCCTCTCTTTTTAAGGACCGGCGCCCAGAATTGTACCGCGTATTCAAGGTGAGGTCTTACCATTGATCTGTAAAGAGGCAAGATGGTATCCTCCGCTCGTGAATCAATACCTCACTGTATGCATGCCAAAACCTTATTGGCCCTTGCAGCTGCTTGCTGGCATTGCGCACTGTTGGCAAGCCTGTTATCTACCATTATTCCCAAGTCCTTCTTGTTGGTAGTTTTCCCCAAGTATATTCTAATTAAATAATAGGTTGGATTTTTATTATTTTTACCATAATGCATAACTTTGCATTTCTCTATATTGAACCTCATCTGTCACTTGCACGTCCAGTCCCCAAGTAGAAACATCTAGATTTTTCACCAACACACTGTGTTGCTTAGATTGTTTTGCACAGGATATGTGTTACGGCAGAGAAACCTGGCCAAAATTGTTCAGCTGCATCATTCAGGTCCAAAAAAGAAAAGGTTTATTTTTAGGAGCAAGTGCTAAAATTAGAGCTGCACAAATCCTGGCATTGGAAGAGTTTAACTACTAGTATTTGAAATGCCCATGGGGTGCCTAGTTAAAAAAAAATCTGCCATAGGTTAGGAGAAATTTAACCTCCTGTTTTAAGGATTTATCTTATTCCTTATTATCACTTATATAAAATTCTGACCACGGCGCCAACATTGCACAAAAAACGTGTTTTTAGTCCATACATATAAAGTTTTATATAAAGTAAATTTTACCTGTCTAAATCCATCAGAAAAATTGTTTTTGTAGTAGCGTATAAGAGAGTTCCAGCCATCCATTATAAGTCCCCACTGAGTTCTCTTTCCAGTCCTTAAAAACAAAAAAAAAAGGTTTGCAATGTGTCAAAATTACAAAATATTGGAAGTGGTATTCCATTTCAAGTAACAAATAACTATTAAGTGAGCAAAATAAGACAAGCATATTACTAAAACACTGATATTACCGTATTTGCTTGATTATAAGATGAGGTTTTTGTCAGAGCAAATGCTCTGAAAAATACCCCTCGTCCTTTAATCGAGGTCGTCTTCGAATCAGATTTAAAAAAAAATGTCCGCTGGGGCCAGGCTGCTAACCGGTGCTTTGGTCGCGAGCAGCTTCTCTGCTAGCTTCCTGTTCTCCAGCTAGTAGAAGAGTTGTCACATGACTCTGCCTCCCACCTCCTTCCTCTGTGGGTGGGGCCAGAGAAGTTGCTCGCACAGCCGGGCCCCTCAGAAGTCTTCGAGTGAGAGATCTGCAGTTCAGGTAAAGGGGTGGGGGAGGTTTTTTGATGTGTGATTGATGTGTGATTAATGGAATGAATGAGTATTTAAATGTTTGTGAATGAGTGTGTATGTGATAGCATGGCATATGCATGTGTAAGGGGGGTGGTGGTGGTTGCATGGCATAAGGAGGCTGTACTCACACTCCTATGATCCCCGGGTTCCAGCATGTACTGGCTGCCTTGGCTTGATAGGAGTGTGATTGCTGTTAGCAGTTATATATATATATTCCTCCAGAAATGCCTTTTAACCCCCTATATGCCACTTTGCCCCATGATATGCCTTTTAACCCCCTAGGCATATTATGGGGCAGAGGGGCATATAGAGGGTTAAAAGGCACATCATGGGGCAGAGTTACAAATAGGGTGGTATAAGGCATTTCTGGGGGCAGAGTGGCAAGCCTGGGGGCAGATGTGCATAACTGGGGGGGAATAAAATTGAGCCATTCTGACTGGTTCTGAGTACCAGATTCTCCTCAGCAAATCTGGGGAGATAAGCCCTGTTCCTCAATATCTTCTTAACCACCCTCACAATCAACAAACACACAGCTCAGCGTGTGATTCCAGGTCTGCGATAAGGCATCTATTGGGACCACTTTCCCTTTTGGACAGAGAGTATAACTTGTGGAGCTTGGAATTTCCAGATGAGGACATCAGGTCTATGTCTGGTTGTCCCCACTTGCTGCAGAAAATGAAAAGGGATAGAAAAGAAAGAACTGAAAAAGAAATTGTAATAAAGGAAATGAGACAGATAAATAGAGTGAAAGTAAAGAATGAGATAGGTGTGGTGACTGAATGTGATAGACAGAGGGTTGTAGTCAATGGCATATATTCAGAACAAGGTCTTGTTGTAACCAGTGGGATACCTCAGGGTTCTGTACTTGGACACATTCTCTAATATTTTTATTAGTGATATTGCAGATGGTCTTGATGGAAAGGTATGTCTATTTGCTGACGACACAAACATTTGCAACAGGGTTGATGTTCCTGGAGGAAGAAGCCAAATGGCAAATGATTTAGGTAAACTGGAAAAATGGTCAGAGTGGTGGGAACTGGCATTTAATGTGGATAAATGCAAAGTAATGCATCTAGGGCATAAAAACCCATGGGCAGAGTATAGAATATTTGATACTGTCCTAAGCTCAACATGCGAGGAAAGGGATTTAGGAGTAATTATTTCTGAGGATTTAAAGGTAGGCAGACATTTGTATTATTTGAGCCTGAGACTAGCTTAGCGCACCGACATTTTTTCTTTTCCCTGTTTGCACATATTTGAGGTTGTTGGCTCCTCATCAGTCTGGTTGCAGCTTGCTGTCCAGGGGTTAAATGGGAGGAGGTTTAATTGCACCTCCCCCAACACATTAATCTGGTTTTGGTTGCAGTATAAACTGCTTTGTGTGCCCACTGTGTAGGAGGTGAGAGTAGGTTCTCACCCTATTGAGAGTGTGCCTTGACGTGGCGGGTGAGCTTAACTATGCTTTGGCCAATTCATATAACCAAAACCTCTCATTTATATTATGTTTATATATTTGTGGAGACAAGAACGTAAAACGGTTGGCAGAGAAGGTAGGGACACATTTAGAGAGAGTTAAAGTGAGTGAGACAGAGAGAGAGTGAGTAAGAGAGTGAGAGTGTAGGAGCATGAGTGAAAATGAAAAAGCAACAAAATTGAAACAGAAATGAAGATCATGATCGGAGTTACACCATCTTTATCTGGCCCACTATATAGTTATGGAAGTTATGGCGTACCAGAATCAGTGTCTGGCTCAGTATATTGTGATGGAAGTTATACTGTACCAGCCTCTGTGTGTTTAGATAACTATATAACAGGAGTTATTCTGTACAACTGTCTATGTCTGGCTCACTATATAATGACAGGAGCTGTCGTGTACCACTGTCAGGGAGTACCTGTCCAGAGGAGCCTGAAGCTCAATTTTGTAGGGTCATGAAACATTGAGTGTCTCCGCCCTTGCCAACTATGGATGATCTTTTGAGAGTATTGTGGCCAGGATCCTTCCTCTGGATCCTTCCACTGGCTAAGAAGATTAAAACATGTGGATTTAATATACATCCAGTCCTCCTGGTACTACTATTGATAATATTTTACTATTTTGAGAAACTTTGCCTTTAGGGTTGGAAAAGGCCTATGATATGTTTAGTCGTTGATCCTATAATGGGATTCTGATAAAAAAAATGGCAGTTGGATATATTTTTTTCTTTTTTTTACTTTTACATATAAGCTATTTTTACAGTTGTTAAATTTAGTGTTTTTGCTTCCGTACATCAATTGGTGAAGGTTTATATGTAGCTTGCAATTATCATTGTAAACAATATCCTAGGCATTATCACCACACTATGTACCGTGCTTTCTGCATAAGTTCCTTCTGCAACCCCCTTCTTTGTCTTTAAGTTGTTAGTGCCCATTAGCCTATTTATTAGGTGAAAGCTTTTGGCCGTGTTCCACTGTTGCCGTTCTCCAGGCTATGTATTGTATTGTTCACTTCAATTGCTCTGTTAATTCTGCTCTTTTAAAAATAAATACTCGCACTCTATTATAAAATGAACCTGCATTATAAGACGACCCCCAAAAATTTTACTATTTATTTAGAAAAAGAAACCCGAATATAAGACTACCCTATAGGAAAAAAGTTATTAGTAAATATTAATTCACATGAATATTTTTTCATATTTAATAAAAACGATGATTGAGAAAAGTGCATTTTTTGTTTTTATTTCCTTTAATTTGCTTGCTACTATGCCCCTCCTGATATGCCATATACCCCCTATAGTGCCAGCAGCACTGCATGCATCGCATAGATGTCCACCGGCTTCCAGAGAGGAGGATCCAGGGGATCTGGATCTTAGTCTTGTAGTTAGAAATCTATTTGAGCATTTGCTCTGAAAAAAACCTTGTCTTGTAGTCAAGCAAATGCGGTAGATAGCAGCCTGTTTACTATGAAAAAACACATGCACCATTCAATGGAGACTTTAATTTAATTCACAGAACTACACAATACAATTTATAATTCTTGCTGAATTGTTTAACTATAATTAAAGTGATGCATGTTACTTTTTAGCTTACCTTGTAAAGTCAGTCTTTAAAGCACCTGTTCCAGCATACTGTTTGGCACAAGCATTAGCATTGTCAGCCCAGGCTGTAAACACATGCAGAAACACAGAATTTGACAGCAGATAAGAACCATTTGTCCATCGGCGTTAGATTCAGGATATCCTCATCCCTATCTCATCTTTGTTTAAATTCCCTCATGTATTATCCTCTACCACTTCTGATTGGAGACTGTTCCATTTATCTACGATCCACTTAGGAAAGTAAAGATTCTTGATATTACAACTAAACCTATGACCCCCCAGTTTTAAATTATGATCTCTTGTTCCTACATTTCTTCTCCCTCCTGTACATGCACATATTACAAAAAGGTTGGGTTAATAGTCACACAGTAATCCCTACAACTAGAGACTATATGCAGATTAGCTCAAATTTACTTAGATTAGAACTAATACTAAATGAATTACTTTGTTAATTATTCAATGTAATCAATGTCAATTATCCATAATACAAAAGGAATCTAGATGCATAATAAAAACTTGCCATTTTTGTAGACCTTTTCAAATTGTGCTTGTTCTTCAATTCTTTGTCCAACATGAAGCACACCTAGCCTCTGAAACAGAAATGAAAAGACATTTAGATATATTGCCAATGAGAATATACCGATATATATATATTGCCAATAGATTTTTCTGTGAACAAAACACACACTATGTCTGTTCCAAATTGACACTTGATAAAATATCCAGAGACAGGGTTATTCCAAAACAGAGAACTGTTAAGTGTTCAATTCCTTCACATTCCAAAGACTAGATAATACTGTTTGATCAAAGTGACCGAACCTCAAAGATATTCAGCAGTGATGTGACATACTTATTTTTTAGTTATATTTTAGTTGTCATTTCCTTCGTGGGAAATGTCAGAGAATCTGAATAGCTTCTCTCATAACTCAACTTAAAATAATCTATGAACTAGGGCTGTAACTAACAATTATTTTCATAATCGATTAGTTGGCCGAGTTTTCATTTATTTAAAATAATTTAATAAAGTAACCTAGGATGTTAAAAACAAAAGGCAGAATAAAAAAACTTTGATAAAAATGCATTTCTTGTTTTCATTTCCCAGCCTGCCCCCCAGTTATGCACATTTGAGCCCAGGCTTGCCACACTGCCTCCCAGAGATGTCACTCCGTCCTCCCTAGATATGCCTACATCTAACTGCACCTTAAGTTAACCTTATTAAATTAATTAAATTAACCCTCAGTCCTCGGAATTAAATTAATCCTGAAGAGAAGACCCCCATCAACCACAACTGTCCCTAAATTAATCCTGAAGACCCCAACAACCACAACTGCTCCTAAATTAACCCTGAAGACCCCATCAACCTTAAAAACCCTAAACACCCCCATTAACTATAACTGTCCCTAAATTAACCCTAAACACCCCATTAACTATAACTGCCAATAACTTAACCCCCACCTCCCCTAACTTTCAGCAGCCCAAATATTAATTTTATACTCAAATTTAGATGAGTTCCTGGGCCATCGGCCCCCATTCTTGCTCCCTGTCCCTCTCTGCAGTCACTGCCGATTGGCCCCGCTCCTTTCTTTCTCCCTGTCCCTCCTTGCAGCCAATCGGTAGTGACTGCAGGGAGGGACTGTTAAGTAGGAACTGCTGTGAGTCACACTGAAACGGATTATAAAACAATTCCGAAATAATGCCCCAGCGGGGACAAGGGTAAGTTACAACTAAAAACAAACCAATCCCGTTCCCGGGATCAAAAATACCCTTATTATTATTACCCCACCCTAAAACACAACTTTTATTAATGTGTTTGTTAAAAGGTATAACCAAAAAAATAAGTTTAAAAACACCAGTGTCACCAGTCCTACCATGAAAGGTATACGTCACTGTAACATGAGGGCATATGCCCACAGTCATATAACACTAATATCATCAAATCATTGTCAGAGTTCAGCCCCAGCCCTGCAAACTGCAAGGCGTGGCCACCCCTTTAAGTGGTCTGCCTGGAGTTAAACTCCTCTCCACAGCTTGCTGTCCTGTTTATTTCTGTTCATTAAGTTCTTTGGAGCCATAGTTCATGCCAGATGCTGGATCTGCCTGTTGGACCTACCTGCCTACTACCGCTTTCACCCGGACTGCCTACTGGATTTCCCCTTTTTTGCTTGCTACCTGTCCCAGACCCTTTTGAATACTTGCCTGGACTTTTCTACCCTCATATGCATGATATGCCTCCTACTCTGCTGCCTCTGGTGAGATGCCTTGCTTTGCTTTTGTAATATAACCTATAACCAAACATTCTCCTTGTGTCCTTTGTGAAGTTTGTTTCAATCACTGCATTCTTACACTCCTGCGCTCTGGACTCCAACATCCAGTTAAGGGCTGCATTATAATGAGCCTGACAATCATATATATTGTTGATGGCTGCAGTCCTAACAACAGAAATAATTGAATTATGACCAGTGACACAGGCTTATTAAAAACTCAGACAAATAGCCCCCCCTGACATGTTTCGCTCCTCAGAGCTTCATCAGAGGTCTGGTCTAATGGCTGATATGGATTATAAAACAAGGGGTATTTTAGGGAGCGTTTGCTCTGAAAAAACCCTCATTTTATAATCAATAAAAATTGATTCAACTAATCGATAATGAAATTCGTTGGCAACGATTTTCATTATCGATTATTATTTTATCGATTAGTTGTTGCAGCCCTACTGTGAACCACCAAAAAGTAGTTAAAAACGTGTTGCTGTATATACATAGAAAAATGTACATTGGCAATAAAAGGAAAATTACCCCATTTGGAATTACCTGTTTTTCTGTATTAATTGTCATGAAATGTGATCAGATCTACATCTGGGTCTCAAGCATAGACGATGTGCTTAAGCTAATAACACACAAACAATAATAATCTATTTAAGCACACCCATTAAACATTCACAGTGATGGTGGGAAAAAAAGTCAGTGAACCTTTGAATTTAATAACTTGTCAAATCCTTTGCCAGCAATAACCTCAACAAGGCCCTACCAGTAGCTGCAGATCAGACCTGCACAACGCTCAGGAATAATTTTAGACCATTTTATCTTACAGAACTGCATAAGCTCCTCCATATTCCTAGGATGTCTGGTGTGAACAGCTCTAGAAGTCTTCCCATGGCATCTCTAATAGGTTAATTCCCGTTTTGTACGGGGCTCTGCTGCTGGTGGTCTACCTGGACGCCCAGGCAGACCAGCAACAGCAAAAACGAGCCCCCACAAGCCCTTTGATGACTCCTGTAGGCATGGAAGGCTACAGCAGTCATCAAAGAGACTCCCCCTGCAATGGCTGGTCTATAGACCAGCAATTGCGTCCCAGCTTCCAGAGGCAGCTTCAGGGACAGGGGGAGAGGGTATGACACATTTGTGGCATTGCAGGGGTTAACATTTGTCCCCACAAGTTTGTGGGGACTAAATATAAGATCGCTGAATATTGATCGCTTCCCAAACTGGTTACTGCAGACGGGTGAAAGCAATTGTTTCTAAGCTTGTGTAACCCCATGGCGTGCCAGGCACAAATTGTTGTTAAAGAGGATGAATTTCCGTTACGTGCATGGCACGTCAATTGTTGTCAAGGGGTTAAAGAGTAAAAAAGAGATATAACCCAAAATTTGTGCCATTTACCAAGTTATTAATACCTGCAGTTGTGATTGGAGAGAACGACGTGCCAAAAGACTCTGTATAACATTTGTCCTGTCCAAACAGTCCATACAGTTGCTTCGGAAAACACCCTCTTGTTGCATCAGAATTCTGCCTTCAGTATCCACAAGAAAATAGCTAAGATACAAAATAAATGCACATTACATTTACTTTCATTAGAACTACAATTACAATGGAAACTTGCTTTCAATATAATGAATAGTTATATGGCTAGTGAATTTAGGCATAACAATCTCAATTAAGTATAACCTTTCCCAGTTTCCATTTACCAAGGAGAAGACTAACACATATTCATATATTGCCACTATGTCTTACATGGAGTTGCCTTATCACGAAAAGTGTGTACCCTTGAACATTCTTTCTAACACATTCTTCATATTCACAGTTTTAATTTCTTTTTCAGAATTTGCTCAGCATTAATCACACACATGATTTTAAAATGATCAAAGAGGAACACATTTGTTTTAGAGACCTCAATTTTAAAGTTTATATATTAAAGGGAGTGTTGACAAGGGAATTGTGATGTTCATTCTCTCACTTCATTATTCATTATGAAGAGCCAACACTGTAAGGTTTATCAAGGAAAAATGTATAATGTATAACTCAATGTGGAAAAATGCCTTGGAGAAAGCTTGCTGGAGCTGGACCTTCATAAAGTATATCGAAGTTGAAAAGCAGAAACCACAACTCTCCTACAAGCTTTCCTTTTACTGAATAGACTAATTTCTAATATTTAAGTAAGGGTATTGAAGAAAAGAATAAACCATCACAGAGTTTCATTGGATGGGAGGTATTTGTTCCAGAACTGTTGAAAGAAACTGGAAATGTTCTTGTACATTTTGTGTTTAATGTCTTATTAGTGTTGTGTATGTCGCAATGTGATTGTAACGGGTTCACCAAGAGAGCTGTAGTAAGAGATCACCCACATGTATCCTCCTGTTGTCCCCGGAATCACTTCCAGCACCAGCCAGCATGCGCACCTTGGAACCCTGCTATGTGTGGCCAATAAGTAGACACACCTACCTTGAATTGAGTACAGCAGGAATGAACAGTTTATTGTTGTAAAACATAGACTCATATATCCACAGAACTGCATTAACATACATTAACATTGAAAAACAGGTACATGTAGACAACCCAACCTTTAACCCCTTCGTGACAAAGGCTGATTTTACTTTTTGTACCCTTCGTGACAATGGCCGTTTTAACATTTCTGCACTGCTCGTGTTTAGCTGTAATTTTCTTCTTTCCCGTTTACTGAACCCACACACATTAGATATTGTTTTTTTCAGGACAAGAAGGGCTTTCTTTAGATGACATTGTTTTGATTGTATCATATTATTTACTATTAAAAAAATTATAAAATATGGTGAAAGATTTAGAAAAAAATGACTGTTTCTAACTTTTAGTTGAAAAATCTTTTACTCATCTATAAAAGGTAATGAAAAAACCTGCTAAATAGATTCTACTATTTGTCCTGAGTTTAGAAATACCCAATGTTTTTATGTTTTTTTGCTTTTTTTCTACACATTATGGGGCAATAAGTACAGGTAGCGTTTTGCTATTTCAAAGCCATTTTTTCCAAATCTGGTAATTCTTCCCCCCATGTGCCATTTCGGGTATCTTTGAACCCGGCCAATGCAATTTACCCCATCAAGTCATATATTTTTGAAAACTAGACAGCCCAGGGTGTTTTTTCACACACATTTTACTTCAGGTATGAATAAACAGGTTCTGGTATATGTCACAATCATAAAATACCTCAATATGTGTTTAGCAACATCTCCTGAGTTCAGCGATACCTCACATGAATGATTTTGCCTGGCTGTTTGGGGGACAAAAGGGCCACATTTGGGGCATGCGCATTTTCAATGTTGAACTTTGGCATTTGGGGATCCACTGCCCATGCCCTATTTGGTACATCTTTGAGCCGGGCCATTTCAGTGTGCCCAACAAAACCATATATTTTTCAAACTAGACACCCCAGGGTATTTTAAATGCTGGTATTTTAACTCTTTGCATGCACACATTTTACCACCAGAATTTTTTCAAAGTTTGCAGTAGTATTTTTGTGTGTGTATTTTTCCCACACACACCTACTTTATGTATGAATTTACAGCTCCTGGTATATGCCGCTGTCACACGACACCCCAATATGTGTTCAGCAACATCTCCTGAGTGCAGTGATACCCCACATGCATGGGTTTGTCATTTTTTGGGGAACTAAAAGGCCACATTTGGTACGTGTGCATTTTTCTAATTGGAAATTAGATGTGTGGCCATCCTTCCCCCGTGTTAATTGGGACATTGTTGAACCCGGCCAATTCAATTTACCCCATCAAATCATACATTTTTTAAAAGTAGACACCCCATGGGCATTTAATATGCCAGTATTTTAACTCTTTCCATGCGAGAATTGTTTTAAGCTAATATGCTAATTTTAGGACGTGCTCACAAAAATATATTTTATAATTTTAGGACTTGCTCACAAAAATATATTTTTATAT
>VKOC01032943.1:0-11793 GCA_009364415.1 Spea multiplicata | reverse complement strand
TCTTAGATTTAGGAGCCGTATGTCTATCCCGCGCATGTTTAATACCCTCATTGTATTACCCTCTACCACCTCTGCTGGGAGGCTGCTCCACTTATCTCCCACCCTCTCAGTGAGAAAGAAATGCTCAGTCCCTCCGCTTTTTACTCGTTTACTGTGACTTTCCCGGCACAAACCCCGCACTGAGCTGATGCTTTATGGCGATGCTAATGAAGTCCGCCCCTCCATAGACTTCTATTAGTCAGAGAGTCCGACTGGGTGATTAAGACTGAGACATTCATAAAAACTGGAACTGCGATATGTTTGAAAGTTCAATTTTTAAGTCACAGAACAGAATGCAGGCGACACTCACACTCTGACTCCATCCGATGAATGAATGAGTTGAACGGAGTAGTGGAGGCAGTTGCTTGTTTTCCACCGCCGCCGCTATCGATGTATCTTCGAAGCAGTTTAACGGATTGTCGCCCGCAGGACGCGATATCAGTTTCCTGAATACATTGCCGATGCCGTCCGTCGGGCGGGGGTGGGGAGGAAAAACACTGATGGCGAGGCGGGCGATTGGACGTGAAGGGCATCTGGATTGATACCCTCGCGGGGGGGGGGTAGAGGGCATGTACATTGCCGGCCAGCCGCCGGCACCCGAGGGGTTAAATCCCGTTAACGTCCGCTCATTTCGTCTCTCCCGTTAAACCGGCTGACCGCCAGCTCTCTAGGAGACCGAAGAGTCCTCGCTTTACCAATTTCTTCGATTTACGAACCCAAATTACGGGCGATTTATGGGAAAATATTATTTAAAGAGACAGTAATGTTTCAAAGGTTCCCCTCCATCCATAACGACCCCCCCCACGCCATTAAATATATATTTGGGACTTCTCTTCTAGATTAAGGCTATATGGCATGTATACGTCTCCTCACCGAGAATAAACTGTCATTTAACCCCAGTGCCAGAGAGCGGGGGGCATCGCGCAGGAGAGCGGCAGAGCCTGCTGCCCCCCCCCCTTGCCACCTGCGGCTTATTAACCCCACGGCTGCCTCCCGGATCCGAGTCGCTCCGGCGGAGAGGCGGAAGGAAGAGGAGGACGCGTTAACCCCTTGGAGACCAACACAGCAAACCCTTTCCTCTCGTCCATGAAGGGGTTACAAATGGAACCCCCCCCCCCCATGGCCTGACTGTGGGGGTCCCAGGGTGCCCACCAATATCTATAATACCCCCACATGGGGCAGTGCATACCTTACAAAACAGCCCCCCCCAGCACAGGTAGATTTGGGGGGCAGGCAGTCAGTGCTCTGATTGGCAGGACTGCTGGTGGGTGGTGCAGGAGGGGCAGTTTCTTTGCCTGGGTGCAGTCTCTCAGGCAGTCTCTCTCTCCCGCTCTCTGTCAGTCTCAGTGTCTCGCGCTCTCTCAGGCTCTCTCTCTCTGTCAGTCTCTGTGTCTCGGGGTGGGCAGTCTCTGTCAGTCTGTCTCGCTCTGTCAGTCTCTCTCTCCCGCTCTCTGTCAGTCTCTGTGTCTCGGGGTGGGCAGTCTGTCTCTCTCAGGCAGTCTCTCTGTCTCTCGGGGTGGGCAGTCTTTCTGTCAGTCTATCTCTCTCAGTCTCTCTGTCAGTCTCAGTGTCTCGCGCGCTCTCTGTCAGTCTCAGTGTCTCGCTGGTCCGAGCTCCGGACTCTCTGACTCTCCGAGGCTGCGATGCTGTGCGGGACCCCGGGCTGTTGCTGCCGCCACCGCCTGCCTTCGTCCTCCTCCTCTCCCTGGATCCTGCCCTAGGGACCCGCTGGCACCCGGGGACATGGGGGGCACCGGCACCGGCGCCTGGACCTGCTACCGAGTGAGGAAGAGGCGGGAGAGGCTGCTGCACCAGGGAGCCTTCATCTGCAGCCTCCTCTTCGTGGTGTGGAGCCTCGGAGGGCTGCAGGGAGCAGGTGAGTGCCCGGGGCTGGGGGGCGGGGCAGGTAAACCCCTAAATACCCGGTGCGGGGGGGGGCAGGTTACCCACTAAATACCCGGGCGGGGGGGGGGCAGGCTTACCCTAAATACCCGTGCTGGAGGGGGGCAGGTAACCCTAAATGCCCGGGGTGGGGGGGCAGGTTTACCCCGTAAATACCGGGGTGGGCAGGTAACCCCTAAATACCGGGCGTGGGGGGGGCAGAACCCCTAATACCGCGGGCTAGAGGGGGCGGTAACCCCTAAATACCCGGGGCTGATGGGCAGAGTACCCTAAATACCCGGGGCTAGGGGGGCAGGTAACCCTAATACCCGGTGCTGAGGGGGGAGGTAACCCTTAAATTTGCCCGGGCTGGGGGGGCGGTAACGTTAAATACCCGGGCTGGGGGGGCAGGTACCCTTTAGATACCCCGGCGGCTGGGGGACAGGCTAAACCCTTAAATACCCGGGCTGGGGGACAGGTAACCCTTTAAATACCCGGGCTGCTCGGGCGACAGGACCCTTAAATTACCCGGGCTGAGGGGGGCAGGAAAGCCTTAAAATACTCGGGTGGGGGGGCAGAACTCTTTAATACCCGGAGCTGAGGGGGGGCAGGTAACCCTTAAATGCCTGGGACTGGGGCAGGGATTCCTACATTATCCACTTGCTTTCTGTGTTTAACCCCTTCACTCACACTAATGACTCTTGCACTGGGGAGAGGCAGCCCCCCCTTCCTGGTCACAGGGTACCGGGCAGTGGGGGTCACGCGGTCTATTACTGCACTCCTGTGAGCCCCAAATGCCCCACAAACACCCCCTGAGCACCCCTGGCATTTCATCCTCACGTCTGTCCATCTGAATTTAACTCTTGGCGTCCCGGTGAGCTGCCGGAGCGACAAATCCCAGGAAGCTTGACATAAAATGCAGAATGTGCCCCCTGTGCTGATCCAGGGAGATCCTGAAAGCCTCCGCTTCTTCTGTAGAATAAGGGTTTACATGCAGATTACATTGTAACATTCCTGAGACTTTCATTCTGCGCCATAAATCCGTGAAAACCTGTTCCGAAGAGCTTGCAATCCATGGGAGATGATAGAGATTCGCAGAGAGGCCGCGGAGGCTGGAATCTGTTTGAATAATCGCAGTTTTCACAGAAACGAGCGACGTGTAATTATTAATTACCCCACTCGCTGTGTAACAAACCCACCAACCCCCCTCGCGGGGGCAGTGCGAGGAAGACCCCCATGTAATGGATGATTAAATCAGGGAGATGACTTTCAAGGAATCTCCGTCACCTATACATCATACAGGGGCCGGCTCGCTGATTTATCTATACATTATACAGGGGCCGGTCATAATTCTGCCGAATCTCCGCATTGAGAAGCCGTCGCGGGCCGAGATGACGTTTGACCTTCCGGGTTATATAATGCAGATTGGGATGTAAGAGCTCCACGCGAGTCACGGCCTCTGCCGCCACCCCGCGCCGCGCAGGATTAACCTCCGGCTTTAATTCAAAAATAGACTCGGGGAATCCATTTGGACGCCACGGAGCTGGCGTCGGTGTTTGAATCACATGTTCAGTATCCTGAAGTATGACAGAGTAACCGAGTAACAGTACTACAGCGATAGAGTAACGGAGGGGGGCCGCGGTGGAGTAACGGAGGGGGGCCGCGGTGGAGTAACGGAGTCACGTAGTAATTTAGGTTGCTCTCGTTTCTTCGCGGACGGTTCCTGGCTTCTTCATTCGGGCTCGATGTTTTTTCTGGGCAGTGCTGAGGACGGAATATTAGACGCGGTGGGGGCGGTGGGCGTCGGTTGGCGTCTTCAGGTCCATAGCGATGACCCGGAACGACCCAGAATGTCGGGGAAATTAAAGAGCAGAACATTTCCCATAAACTACAAATTAATTTCGAAGCCTCACCCACCGCGTGACGGCACCCATGGGCGGCGAGGCCCTAACATCCAGCGCCTGCAAACCAAGACAAATCTTATTCGTATTTGGCATTTTTTGCAAATATTGACGATTTATGGCAGGTTTTGTGAGCTGAAAAAGTACAGATCGCAAGAATTTTTAACTCGATTAACTCTTCGCTTTCTGGGCTGTATAAGACCGTGTGGGGGGGGGGCGGGGGGGTTATAAGCCGACGGTCACGGCAGACTTGTTTCTGTTTTCAGATGTTTCGGGCGATGTGACGTCATCGGTGACGCCGAGGACTCTCCCCGATCGGTGGAGGAACAGGAGGCTCATGGCGTCGGACAACGAGACCCAAGCGAAGAACTGCTCGGAGCCGGGTGAGGGAGCCGTCCGTCCGTCCGTCCGTCTTGTGGCCGTGGCGCCTGTCCTTGCCGTTGAATATTTAAACCCTTTATATTTACAGCTGACCCGCGAATAATGAAAGAATCGGAAACTTTTATATTAATGTCGGTTATGTATTTCCGCATCCAGCTGCGTTACGTGGTAGTGGCCGCGTGGCTTGGGGTGCCAGCCTTTGCTGCTTAATTTACATGTCTTGCTTGGTCAGAAGCCCAGCTAAACATGAAACGTATTTATTTATTTTTAATCGCGTACAACTTTGTAACGTTTTCTGACGGGAAGGCTTAATTGTCATGTGACACAAAAGCAGGCAATGATAGGCTGCTGCCATGGAAACTGAAAAAAAAAATATTTTTACGATCGCCTTGACATTTAGCTGCGTCTGTCCAAACCGGACAGAATCTTTGGCCTTTCGGTTGTGCCCGGGGCGGAATAAATTCCCTTTTTAAGTTAAAAAAGGCTTTTTTTTGTAAGCAGTTGGAGGGTCAGTGAATTCCGTTACATAGAATAACATCATACATGTGATATGTCTCAGCTGACTGTATAACATATGCATCATCGGGGGCTATACATTAGGCTCCTATTGAATAGTGTGTGTGTGTGGGGGGGGGGGTATGATGCCGGGGGGGTCTTCTTTAGTCCGTCTGACCTTTCACCCCGTGTCACATGTTCCAGACAAAGCTCCTTGTGTATAAAATACATTCTTTTTATGTCCCAGAGCCGTATCTTCTGCTAATGACACCAGGTGATGTCACACGACACCAGGTGATGTCACACGGCTCCTTCTGCAACTATTCCAATAAACGGGACAATCGCTTTTCCTGCAAATTTCTTGTTTGGAAACTGAATTTTACCAGATTTACTGTAAATCTGAGGGTGGTGGATAAGTGGAGCAGCCTCCCAGCAGAAGTGTTAGAGGATAATACAGTGAGGGTATTAAACATGCATGGGATAGACATCCGGCTCCTGAATCTAAGACGAGACGGAAGGAAGGTTTACTTTACTGAGATAAGGTGAACAGCCTCCCGGTAGAGGCGGTAGAGGCTTTTTTTTGTGATGTCATAACACCCCCCTGTCTTTTTTTTAGTTGTTCTTTTGGAATGCGGGGCACCTCGTGTCGCGGAGAGACGGTACAGCTTAGCAGGACTCGTGTGGCAGATAAAAGCCCCGTGCAATTAAGAGATTACGCCGAGATTCTGCGCGGATTGCTGGCGGATTAAAGCCTGGCGCTCCGGCTCGGGGTCCGCCATGCCGCCGAGCCCCTCTGTGAAGGGATCCCGGGGGGGGAGTCTGACGGCGACGTCCGACGCGTGTTATCGCGGCACCTATAGAAAAGCCCTAAATTGCAACTTAAATAAATAAAAATTCACCCAAAAAAATGACTAAAATAAAATCTGAGAAATTCACCATTAATTTTATTTTTAGTTTTTTTGAGGCTTATTTCCAGGTGTATTCCCCCCCCCGTTTTCTGTGTTTTTTTTTAAAATGTAGCAGGATACCCGGGCTGCGTTGCCTCGATCCCCCGTAGCGTAAACGGACCGGTTGGGTAGATCCGTGGCACGCCGGGGAGCCGTTACGGGAATTATCCGCTAAGTCCAGAACGCACCGCCGGCTGCCCTCTGCCGTTATATATATTTTTTATATTTTTATGTCCATCCCAGCCTGTTTTGGGTTGTTTTCCCCAGGAGCTGTTAATAATCCCGGGGTTTTGTTGTTATTTAGTCTTTTTGTTGGTGTGTGATGTCATCATCTCTTATTTCCTGAGAAATGTCGGGCAGAACGTCGTTTGATGTCCCAGGCCGTTTCTGGAAGGCCTTTTCCCGGTGGGATTGGTAGTAATTGTATCGGCCCCTGTGGCCCCTGTGGGATTGGTAGTAATTGTATCGGCCCCTGTGGCCCCTGTAATCAGTTGCGTTTAGTTCTTGGTTTAATCTCCCGGTGAACGGTTTCTGCCGCCCGCTTGTACCGGTCGTTCCCTTCGTTTTATTTCGGGGGGGGGGGGGGGGCTGCTGCGTCTGCCTCGGGTTCCTCCGATCAGTCCTGGCGGGCCGAGCCCTCGGGAATAACGAGAACGCTTTGTGGGGCAGAAATTCCTTCCTCGTTATAAATCGCGCCTTACAGCGGAAGAAAGGGGGATGCAATATAGAAGAAAGAAAGGCTGGGGAGAATTTACTAAATATAGGGTGGGGGTGAAATAAATACAGCAGATACTTTGTTACGATATATAATCCTGAATATAACGCAAACTATATGCCAAATAAACCCACGCAGTAGTGTTTAGAGGTGAAAATAGGCAAAATAGGCAATGGGTGTGTATGACATCACCGGTTAACTTCCTGTTCTAAGGATCTGGATGATTATTCCTCCCCATTAAAATATCCCTTCCATATTGTTAAGTTGTTCTTCTTCTTGGGACACTGATTACAGCCGTTCGTTACTAAAGAAGGTCGGCGGGGGTCCGTGGAAGACCCCGCGTGATCTCCGCGCAAGGAATGCGGGCGGTCGGCCCGGCTCGGCACTTACTGACTGAGTGGCAAATTCTGCAGCCGGGTGTTGGAAACGCGAGTGAATTCGCTTTATCAGCAGATGAAAGGCCGGCGGCTTCTATTCACTAAGATCGGATCTCTTCCTGCGCCGTATCTCTTGGTTTCCATCACTCAAACCTCCGGAACGTTCCACCTTTTTTTTTTTTTTTTTTTTTTTTTTTTCTCTTTTTCTGCTTTTTTTGTTCTCTTTTAATGAGCTTTTCGCGACTCCCCCGGCCAGCTTCACCTCATCCTGCGCTTTTCAGCTCTTCCAATGCTTCTGTTTTTATTTTATTTTTTATCATAAAAAAAGCGAAAAAACAAACAAACATTTTCAAGCATAAAAGACCGGGCCCCGGATAACCTTTATGAATTTTTTATTTGATGGGGGAAACGAAGGCCAAATACAGAAAATAATCGCATTTCAGCGACTTTGCCTTTTATGATTCATAAACCTGAATAAAACATTTTTTTTAAATTTTTTTTATAAATCCCGTCGGGGGAATTTTATCCGCTGACGGCTTCTCAGGTGAACTCGGTGCTATAAAAACCCGAGTTAATTACATTGTCTCAAAAGGGATTATTTTAGCGTTAAATCGGGATATTTTCCCTCAAACCAGTTACGTTAAATAAATGCGTTTTGGGCTGCTGGGTTATTATGCAGAGAATTACGAAGGAAAATTAATTTTTTTTTTCTTTCATCAAATAAAGAAAATTAAAGACTCGATCTTGAGGATCTTCCATTGATACAATGTTTTTTGTTGTTTTTTTTTGCATTGATACAATGTTTTTGGGGGGTTTGCATTGATTACAATGTTTTTTTTGGGCGGGTTTTTCTGCATTGATACAATGTTTTTTTTGTTGTTTTTGCAATGATTACAATGGTTTTTGCGGGTTTTCTGCATTATTTACCAATGTTTTTTTGGGGGGTTTTTGCATTGATACAATGTTTTTGGGGGTTGCATGATACAATTTTTTTTGGGGGGTTGCATTGATACAATGTTTTTTTGCATTGATACCAATGTTTTTGGTGGGGTTTTGCATTGATACAATGTTTTTGGGGTTTTCTTGCATGATACAATGTTTTGGGGGGTTTTGCATTGATACAATGTTTTTTTGGGGTCTGCATTGATAACAATGTTTATTTGGGGGGTTTGCATTGATACAATGTTTTTGGTTTCTGCATTGATACAATGTTTTTGGGGGGTTTTGCATTGATACAATGTTTTTTGGGGGTTTTGCATTGATACAATGTGTTTTAGGGTCATTGTTATGAAAAACATTTTTTTTTGGAGAGGTCAGTACTGGTAGGGGCAGTTGTTTTTTTTTGTTATAAGAAGCCCTAAAAAAAAAAAGAATAAAGCGGGTTTATTGATGATAAGGAGATGTCCAGGTCCCAAAGCCGTTGTTCACATGAACCTTCATCTTCCAGAACTGTAGAGACGCAACGTGGATGAGTTATTCCTACATTTTATACCCTATAGAACAGGGGTGTCCAACCTGCGGCCCTCCAGCTGCTGCAGGACTACATCTCCCATAATGCTCTTTCAGAAGCTGGCTGAGGAGTATGGGAGATGTGGTCCTGCAGTAGCTGGAGGGCCGCAGGTTGGACACCCCTGCAATAGGAGAATCTCTTCTTGGAGGCGGCGGATGCTCGGCGGCGGCGCTCAGGATTAATGACTGCTTCCTTGTAGGCAACTGCTTGGCAGATACACTATATGGCCAAAAGTATTGGGACACCTGGTCATTACACCAACAGGGGGCTTTGATGACATCATATTCTAAATACACAGACGTTAATATGAAGTCATCCACCCTATGCAGCTATAACGGCTTCCGCTCTTCTGGGAAGGATCTCCCCAAGATTTTGGGGAGTTTCTGTGGGATTTTTGCCCGTTCATCCAGCAGAGCGTCTGTGAGGTCAGGGCGCTGATGTTGGACGAGACGCCCAGAATAAATCACTTTGCTATAACCCAGTTTACGGAGCGTAGATGGGATTTATCCGCTCGATGGAGTAACGTTCCTCCACCGTCTTACCCGCCATTGAGTGGGTCTCAGACTTTGAATTTTCAGGTAACTTTGGGCTTTTTTGGGGGCTGAAAGCTGGTTTTGAGTTTCGCCGACGCTTTCAATTAGGAACATTTTGTGTTTGGATGAAATTAAAGAATATTCTCTTGGCTCTCGTGGTTTCTTGGAAATGGACGGAATTTCTAGATGTTTTACTGATCACCGTGTTCATCTTGGACAATTTCCCTTTTTCTTAATAAGATTTTTTCTTCTTCTTCTACAAATTCGATTTCCCGAGCGGCTTGTCCGGATCCGATGTCCTCTAATTAAAGGGACCCTTTCATCTTTAGATTAAATGCACCTTTTAATTAAAGGGACAGCGACGCTTCGTTAGAAATATACCCTTATAATTAAAGGGGCCGTTTGATTAAAAAAAAAGATGAAAGTCTCGCCTCGCCTTCCAATCTAAAAGAAAAAATGGGGGGAAAATACCAATAATTCTCAGTTCTGTTACCAAAAAGAAATACTTTTTGTTTTAAAATTATTATATAAATTGCAGATAAGCCTGTTAGCGGAAAGCTTTGCCAGAATTGTACGTTAAAACCCCAGATAACTTTTATTTATCTCTATTTTTTTTTTTTCTTTGGGTTTATCATTTGAATTCCCAATTCGAGAGACAGACGTAAGTGGGAACAGCCTCCCAGCAGAGGTGGTAGATGAATAATGATGATGAATAAACGTCCTCTCGTTTGGTTTGCGTGGATCTTCCCGCGGTTTCGATCCTCCTATGGGGAAGGAGGCCGCAGACGAAATAATCCTTAAGAAGGACTTGTGAGATTAATAATTAACAGATCTGGGCAGGCGGGGGAAACGGACATCTGTTCTGTGCCTCGTTAACTCTTTCTAACCCAACAAAGAAAACCTTTCTGCTGGACGTAGATTTATTTCTAACACGGACCCCATAGCTATAGAAAGACCCCCATATCTATAGAACGGCCCTCATAGGGACCCCCATAGCTATAGAATGACCCTCTGTTCTGTAACGATGGTCCACGATTTCCTATCCTGCATGTCCTCCCCCCCCTGTACTGATAGAATGACCCCCATATCTATAGCTACCCCATATCTATAAAGCGGCCCCCAAATCTATAGTTAACCCTATATGTATAGTAACCCCATATTTAAAGAATGGCCCCCTGTTCTGTAATGGTGGTCCACGATTTACTATCCTGCGCGGTCCCTCCTGTACTGAAAGAATGGCCCCCATATCTATAGAGTTACCCCCATATGTATAGTGACCCCATATCTATGAAGTGGCCCCAAAACTATAGAATGATCCCCTGTTCTGTAACGGCGGCCCACAATTTACTATCCTGCGCAGTCCCCCTATATCTATAGAGTGCCCCCCATATCTATAGAAAGACCCCCTGTTCTGTAACGGTGGTTCACTTTTTTCTATCCTGCTCGTGCCCCCCCTGTACTGAAAGAATGGCCCCCATATCTATAGAATGACCCCCGGCGGCTCATGTTTTCCTATCCTGTACCGGCAGAGACCTGTCATGTAATCGGCCCCCCCGTCCGCCGGCGTCTCTGGGGGATTAAGCCGTTAAGCGTCGGAAGGGAAGCCTCGCTTTGTGTGATTGGCGGCTCTCCTGCGTCGGCCGGCGGTGAATCCGTACGCCAATGAGGCTGACAGATACAAAGTATCCCAACCGGCCCACTCGGCCCCCCAAGTGTCATCGCAGCCTTCGCAGGATATTAATAAAAATGAAGTCCTCGAGCCCACACGTTGTGCCTCGATGGAGATGAAGCCCGATCCCGCCGGCCGTTTACTATTCACAGCTCCTGCTAATTAGGAGCGCGGCTCGTTAATCGCTGCGCGTCGTTAGAATGTTTGTTTGTTTGTTTGTTTTCTGTTTGTAAATATAAATATTTTTTTTTACTAATTCCCTGGATGTTCCGTGTAAATATACCTAGAACGTTACAGCGGTAAACACCACATACAATATATATATATAGTCTGCCGCAGTGCTGGCCACGCCCCCTACCACACCGAACGGCCAATGGAAGAAATTCTCCCATCCTCACGTTGGTTGCCGTGGTTACTGAATCTAGGGCATTAACTATCCGTGTGCAGGAACACTTTATAATTCCAGGTGCTCTGTCTGTACGACACTTGCTTTTAGTAACTTCGCTCCGGAATCCCAACTTATAAATAACGCAATACATCTGCGCGAAATCCCAAAATAGCTCACATTTTCCCTGAAAGTTTATGTATTGATGACCTCATGGGCTTGTTGAAAATGCCACACGTTCCTGGAAAGAACCGGAATAAACTAACTTGCTGACGTCAACACGTTGCCCCAGGTAGACCTCTGGCTGGCCAAGTTCTTTCCCGTTGCATAGCGTTGGAGGACGTTGTTTAGGTCCATGAGTTGTCCTACAAGAAGCCCCCCCCGGTACACTGGGCCAACAAACCTACCCTGGTTGGCAACGTCATATGGGTATTTCAAGGCGTTTGCCCCGGCTCATTAGTTCAAAGTCCTGGTTGGCCCTCGCAGGAGAGTGCATCAAGAGAATGTCCCATGTTGGTTACATCCTTTACCTAGTCGTCCAACTAGAAAGCCCCCTGTCTTCGTTGGCCAATGAACGCTCATTGGTGATTTCTTACGTTTATTCCAAGAAGTTGACCCCAGCTTGTTCTCCTAGTGGGCCCTTGAGTAGACTGTATCAAGAGAATGTCCCATGTTGGCCAACATATACTGGTGGGAAGTTTCTAGTAGGACTATTAGGTCAAGGCTGTAACCAACATGGGACATTCTCTTGATGCCGTCTACTCAAGGGCCCACTAGGAGAACAAGCTGGGGTCAACTTCTTGGAATAAACGTAAGAAATCACCAGCCAATGAGCGTTCATTGGCCAACGAAGACAGGGGGCTTTCTAGTTGGACGACCAACCTGGGACATTCTCTTGAACTCAACTGCAAGGGCCAATCGGAGCCTTTCCAGGAGATCGCCCCATTGATCCAACGAGCT
>VKOC01032933.1:0-10450 GCA_009364415.1 Spea multiplicata | reverse complement strand
CGTTAACCTCTCAGCTCCTGACCCGGATTGTTTGACCATTCTCTGCCTGCTGCCTGTTCCCGACCTCGGCTTGATTCCTGACCACGTTGACCTCTCTACTCCTGTCCCGGATTATCAGACCCTTAAGAGACTGATCCATTGGTATCCTGCATCCTGGTTTCCACACCTGAGCACACGTAACATAACAACTGAGCCTTCATGGAAACCGCAGGTTTAACCGAAGCCGTTACTGCTCTCGCCCAGCAGATGGCAACAGTTACACAGTCCCTTCATGAAATCCAAACCGGACAAAACCAACAGCAACAACAAATACAAGGTGCTCTCCAAGTACCCGGCCACCCTCCTCCAGCACCAGTCGGGGTGCCCGAACCACCAGTACTTCAAGGAGCCACAGCGCTTGAACCCCAAATGCCCTTGCCGGACAAGTACACCGGAGACCGCGCGAAATACCAGACTTTTATAACATCGTGCCAAATATTGTTCCGTCTCAAGCCTAGAACCTATGCTGATGACTATATCAAAATTCACACAGTCATAGCCCTCTTGTCAGAAGAACCACAACTCTGGGTGTGACGATACGGATACCTGGAGCAGCCTCTCCCCCAGGATGTATCGTCCAGAAAGGAGTGTTGCTGAGACCGGGGTCAAGACGGTGACTGTATCTCCCCCAGGATGCTGGTCTCAGTAGGGGAAACTTTTGGTGCGAGGCTGAAGGGTCAGTAGACGGTAGCAGGTTTGACCTGAGCTGAGGTAGGCATCGAGTCCTTTAGCCACTGGATAGGAAGGCATGTATTGATCCCTCTGCCTCCAAGTACAGCCCTTACAGAGGCTGCCAAGTGTTAAGCTCAATGCTGACAGATCCGAAGACTCTGCCGCAAACCTCCCAAGAAATGGACGCACACCAAACTCTTGGGGAAGAATTCTCTGTTTATTGCAAGGCATACAAGTTTATATAGGAAAACAAGGGGTGGGTAAAACACTACAAACAAAGTACTTTGTATACAAAAGGAAAGTTAACATAAGGAGATTAACTCAGGCATTTCATTAATACAATACAATAGTTCACACCACAACAAAGGATCAATACCATCAAGATAATGGTATTGCAGACAGGAAGCAGCACCAATAAACATAACATACAAGGCAGGAACTTTTAAACACATGAAATACATCCTGGGATACAATAGTTCACACCACAACAAAGGGTTAATAACATCAGCTCCAGATAATGGCAGTACAGACAGGAAACAGCACCAATAAACATAAAGGGATTATACAAAGAGGGAACATCAGTTTGAAAATACAAAATACACATTAATCCTTGTATGCCCACAAGTCTCAGACGGCTACCATCACACTTCTCCCCCCAATTATAGAGGGCAGATTGGGGTGGTCCCTCCCGAGACCTCACAATGTCTGACCTGCAATATGTACGAGAGATTTAGTTAAACATCCTCTTGGCGAGATAGTCCATCTGCATTACTATGAGCGCGGCCTGGTCTATATTGGACATTAAAATTATACGGTTGGAGAGACAGACTCCAGCGCAACAACCTCCCATTGTCCCCAGATACTCGATTCAGCCATTGCAGGGGGTTATGGTCAGTCATTACTGTAAACTCCCTGCCATAGAGATAGGGCTGGAACTTTTTAAGGGCCCAGACTAAAGCCAGACATTCCTTCTCAATGGCTGCATACCCTACCTCCCTATCCAGCAATTTCCTACTAAGGAAGGCTATGGGGTGTTCTTCTCCCTTCTCATTGATCTGGCTGAGGACAGCTCCAATACCAAACATGGAGGCGTCAGTTTGGACTACAAACCTCCTAGAGTAGTCAGGGGCTGCTAGTACTGGAGCATTGGCTAATATTTCCTTTAACTTTTGGAATGCCTGAGCACAAGCCGGAGACCAGATGACAATACGGGGTAAAGCCTTCTTAGTCAGGTCCGTCAAGGGTTTGGCAATACTGCTGTATGATGGCACAAATTTCCGGTAGTAACCAGCAGTGCCTAAGAAAGCCAAGACTTGTTTTTTGGTAGTCGGGGTGGGCCAGTCTACAATAGCAGCAACCTTTTGGGGGTCAGGTCTGAGATGTCCTCTTCCTACTTTATGACCCAGGTATTTCACTTCTGCCATCCCTATCTGACATTTATCAGGACGTATAGTGAGTCCTGCAGCTTGTATTCGGTCTAGTACATCCCCAAGGTGGTGTAGGTGTTCTTCCCAGTTACGGCTATAGATGGCAATGTCATCGAGGTAAGCACAGGCATAACTCTGTGCTCCATCGAGCAAGCGATCCACAAGCCGTTGAAATTTGGCTGGGGCATTCTTCATCCCGAATGGCATAACCTTAAACTGGTATAGGCCAAATGGGGTGATGAAGGCCGACTTTCTCTGGTCCTCTTCCGCTAGAGGAATTTGCCAATAGCCCCGGCTGAGATCCAGGGTGGTCAGATACTGGGCTCCTGCTAATTTGTCTAAAAGGTCGTCTACCCGGGGCATGGGGTAAGCGTCAGTAACGGAGATATCATTGAGTCGACGGTAATCAACACAGAAGCGAGTGGTCCCATCCTTTTTAGGGACTAACACTACCGGCGATGCCCAGGGACTATCAGAGTGCTCAATGACACCCAGAGCAAGCATCTCTGCTATTTCTTTCTCTAAGTGGTGTCGCACTGCCTCGGGCACTCTATAAGGAGGCTGACGCAGAGGACGATGTCCTGCTGTGTCAACCCCATGCTGTGCTAGGTGCGTGCGGCCTGGGAGGGAAGTAAACATAGCGCTCCTAATCTCAAGTACCTGTCAGACCTGTCTGCTGGCCTTTTCTCCTAATTGGGAATTTAGGTTAACCTGGTCAAGAGAGATTGCCTTACGAGTCTCTTCAAGTAGATCAGGGAGAGACTTATTCTCTTGTTCCCCCTGAGGGGCGATACAGATGGCTGTCACTGTCTCAGGACGTTCCACATAAAACTTTAGCATATTGATGTGAAAGGTGCGTTGACCGCCCTCTGGGGGGTCTCGCATTGCTACATATGTGGTATTGTTAAGTCGCTCACTTATGGTCCAAGGCCCACACCACTTAGCTTGCAATTTGTTCTGGGGGTTAGGCACCAGAGCTAAAACTTTCTGTCCCACTTGAAACTCACGGTATCTAGCTGTACGATCATACCAGACCTTCTGACGTGTCTGAGCAGCTCGTAAATTATCATGGGCAAAACGGGCTAGCGTCACTAATTTTTCCCGCAGTTCTAGAACATAGGGGAGGATAGCATTTTCTTCCGAGAGTGATTTTTCTTCCCAGTACTCCCGGAGTAGGTCTAATGGTCCCCGTACTTTATGCCCATATAGTAGTTCAAAGGAGGAGAATCCTGTTGATTACTGTGGCACCTCCCGGTAAGCAAAGAGGAGGTGCGGCAGATATCTCTCCCAGTCTGGCTCAGTGTCCACGAACGCCCCAATCATGCTTTTTAATGTGCCATTGAAACGCTCACAGAGACCATTGGTCTGGGGGTGGTAGGGGGCAGTCCGAATGGCTCGGACCCCACACAACTCCCAAATTTGTTGTAGGAGATCCGAGACAAACTGAGCACCACAGTCCGAGAGGATCTCCCCTGGGAAACCTACACGGGTAAAAATAACAATAAGGGCTTCAGCTACCCTCTTAGCAGTGATGGAAGATAACGCCACTGCTTCAGGGTAGCGGGTAGCATAATCAACCACTGTAAGAATATATCGTTTCCCTGATCGGCTGGGTTTGGCTAATGGACCAATAATGTCTACAGCGACCCGCCAGAAGGGCTCCTGAATGATGGGTAAGGGATGTAAAGGCATTCGGGAGTGATCTCCACTTTTACCAACCCGCTGACAGGTATCACAGGATTTGCAAAAGTTACGCACGTCTCCTGTGACACCGGGCCAAAAAAAAGCCTTCAACAAGCGTTTAGTAGTCCGTTTCACCCCCAAATGACCCGCCAGCGGAATCTCGTGGTCGACTCTAAGAAGTGTCTCCCGGTAGGGTCGAGGTACCACTAGTTGTTTTTTCTCTAACCAGGGTTGTGCAGGATTTGGGCTCTCTATTATACGATACAACAGTCCATCCTCCCATTGCACCCGACTCATGTTCTCCCCCCTGCCCCCTGAATCTGCTTGGGACCGGAGAGTTGACAAGGATGGGTCCCTTGCTACCTGTGTCTTAAAGTCAGCAGGGTGGAGCCACTTTAAAGGTGAACATTCAAGGTCAGAAGGCAGCGTACTCACTGTAGAAGGGTCTCCGGCTGGTTCAGATACAGCTAGGTTGCCGTTTCCTCTGGTCTGGCTGCGAGTTACAGCAGTTATTTCTTCCTGCGGCCGGTATTGGCTAACCAACATTCCCAGATCATTTCCCAATAATACATCCGCAGGTAATCCATCCATTACTCCAACTACAACAGTCCCTTGTCGTTTCCCCCAATTCAGGTGGATCTTGGCAGTGGGGAGGGTATGGTAAGCACCCCCGGCTGTGCGGATAGTAACCTCCTGAGGTAACAGGTTATTTGGAGGTAGACATTTAGGTTTGACCAAGGTGATAGTGGCCCCAGAGTCTCTCAATCCTGTGAAGGGTCGCCCGCCCACAGTAACAGCCTGCATATGTCTGTCTAGACTTGAGTTACTAGGTAGATGGGTAGTGTAGGCCTCATATACAGTCACAGGAGAAAATTTGCAGTATGGTTCGCCTTGGACAAATTCCACAACAGCAGACCTCGGACATTGAGCTTGGACATGTCCAAATCCATTGCATCTGTAGCATTGTTTTCCGGAGGAGGACTGCCGAGGAGTAAAGGATGTGGTTCGGGTGGGAAAAGATGGTGTGTTCTCTGTCTTAGGTCTGGTGTTGCCAGCTGGCGCTCTGGCCCAAGGCTGTCTGGTCAGTGGCTCTGTTAGTGGGTTATGATGGCGAACCTGCATATCAATATCTCGATTTGCCACATACTCGTCTGCCAGCCGGGCAGCATCACTGAGGGTAAGAGGTTTCCTATCCCTTACCCAGTTCCGAATGTCCTCGTGGCAGTGCCAAAAGAATTGCTCCATTAACATCAGCTGCTTTAGTTTATCAAAGTCCTGGATATCTGCCATTAGGAGCCACTGCTCATAGGACCTGTTTATGCGACTGGCCCATTCACTATGGGTTTCTGAATCTTTCAGTCTATCATTTCGGAATTGCCGTCGATACGTATTGGCGTTTAAGGCATATCGGTCCAAAATAGCTCTTTTTACTGTTGCATAATGGAGGGCCCCCTCACCTTGTAGAGCCAGAAAGGCAGCTCTAGCACGACCCGTAAGGTTACCTTGCAGCAGGGGAACCCAATCAGCCTCTCTGATCCGATAGACCTGGCACTGCTTTTCGAAGCTCTGTAGAAAGGCGTCAATATCCTCTTTAGTGTCATCAAAGGGTAGGAAGGATTGCCGAGTCACCCTTAAATCAATTTGTAATCCGTGGGAGTCAGACTCCCCTTGTGTACGCTGGCTGCAGCTCTGCTGCTCCTCTCGAAGTTCCAAACGAATTTTATCCCGTAGTGCCAACTTTTCCTCCAAGGTGACAGGCCTATCATAGAGAGCAAGAACCTCCCTCATCCGGAGATCAAACTCTGTCTGTGGGGTAGCCATGTTGTGTTGTTCCCCATCCATGTTGTGCAGGGTTTGGATTAATGCTGCTTTTCGCTGCTGGCCAGGATCACCTCCTCGGGCCGTCACTAGTTCACGAAGAGTGGGAACAGTCAGCAGTTCATAGTCCATTGGTATTAGTGCTGACCAAGGTAGAGTAGGTACATCCCACCGCTTGCCACCAAATGTGACGATACGGATACCTGGAGCAGCCTCTCCCCCAGGATGTATCGTCCAGAAAGGAGTGTTGCTGAGACCGGGGTCAAGACGGTGACTGTATCTCCCCCAGGATGCTGGTCTCAGTAGGGGAAACTTTTGGTGCGAGGCTGAAGGGTCAGTAGACGGTAGCAGGTTTGACCTGAGCTGAGGTAGGCATCGAGTCCTTTAGCCACTGGATAGGAAGGCATGTATTGATCCCTCTGCCTCCAAGTACAGCCCTTACAGAGGCTGCCAAGTGTTAAGCTCAATGCTGACAGATCCGAAGACTCTGCCGCAAACCTCCCAAGAAATGGACGCACACCAAACTCTTGGGGAAGAATTCTCTGTTTATTGCAAGGCATACAAGGTTATATAGGAAAACAAGGGGTGGGTAAAACACTACAAACAAAGTACTTTGTATACAAAAGGAAAGTTAACATAAGGAGATTAACTCAGGCATTTCATTAATACAATACAATAGTTCACACCACAACAAAGGATCAATACCATCAAGATAATGGTATTGCAGACAGGAAGCAGCACCAATAAACATAACGGAATTATACAAGGCAGGAACTTTTAAACACATGAAATACATCCTGGGATACAATAGTTCACACCACAACAAAGGGTTAATAACATCAGCTCCAGATAATGGCAGTACAGACAGGAAACAGCACCAATAAACATAAAGGGATTATACAAAGAGGGAACATCAGTTTGAAAATACAAAATACACATTAATCCTTGTATGCCCACATGTCTCAGACGGCTACCATCACACTGGGCACATCATTTGATCCGTAACAACAGTCCGGTGCTTGACACATGGAACACCTTCAGACAAGCTATGGATGCACTATACGCCGATCCGCTCCAGACCATGTCTGCTACCAGTGCCTTAAGAGCTCTTCGTCAAGGCAAACGACCAGTAGAAAGCTACATAGCTGAATTTCGACGTGTCTCCCTCGAGACAACGTGGAACGCGTCGGCTTTACATGACCAATTCCGGTTGGGTTTATCGGATTCAATACGTGATGAACTGGCTCACACGGCTATCCCGTCCTCTTTGGAAGACTTTGCCACGTTATGTATACAAATCGACCGAAGGTTGCGAGAGAGAAAGGCCGAACGGCTAGCCTCTCCCACTCATACATGGTCCACAGCGAAACCCCCACCTAGAACCCCACCCAAAGAAACCACAGAAGAACCAATGCAATTAGGACTCATACGGGGTCCGTTGTCTGGTGCCGAAAAGGAACGTCGGAGATCCCTTGATCTCTGTCTCTATTGTGGTACTCCGGGCCACTACGTCAACGAGTGCCGAAACAAGAGACGACCTACCCGGGGTAAGCTACCCTCCTTGACTATTCCTGCCACCCACGGTGTTTCTCCACAATCATCACAACATTTGTCCCTCTCTGTTACCTTGCAGTGGAAGGGGAATACCGTCGCCCTCGCAGCAATGATTGACTCTGGCGCCTGCAGCAACATACTCGACTCAGACGTGATCCAACGACACAACATCCCTGTCCAGAAGAAGACAACACCTCTACTACTCCAGTTAGTAGACGGACGCCCCCTGCGGTCCGGTCCTATCACCACAGAGACTGTACCATTACACATGCACATCTACTCGGATCACACGGAGTACATATCCTTTGACGTGATACCCTCTCCTGTTTTTCCGGTTATCCTGGGACTCCCCTGGTTACGAGCTCACAACCCTCACATTGATTGGACATCTAATTCTGTGTCGTTTCTTGTCAATAAAAATCCCTGTTCACGTAAGTCGCCTCTGTCCATCAATGTAACACACGACTACAGCTCCCTTCCGATCCCCACGATTCCAAGTCATTACAGCCAATTTGCTGACGTGTTCGAGAAAAAAGCAGCCAACAAATTACCCCCACACAGGGAATACGACTGTCCTATCGACTTGTTTCCAGGAGCCCCAATCCCGTTCGGCCGCTTGTATCCGATGTCAGAACCCGAACTCGTCACCCTCAAGGCCTACATAGACGAGAACTTAGCCAAAGGCTTCATCCGACCATCCACCTCCCCTGCTGGAGCAGGGATTTTCTTCATTCCCAAGAAGGATGGGGGGTTACGTCCTTGTGTCGACTACCGGGAACTGAACAACGTGACAGTAAAAAATCGATATCCTCTACCATTGATTCCAGAACTCATGGAACGTGTTGGCACAGCCTCCTTCTTCACCAAAATAGACCTGAGAGGTGCATACAATCTGGTGAGGATAAAGAAGGATCATGAGTGGAGGACGGCTTTCAGATCCCGGTACGGACATTTCGAGTACCTAGTGATGCCTTACGGGCTGTGCAACGCCCCCGCCACGTTCCAGCATTTCATGAATGACGTGTTCCGAGACATGTTAGATCGTTTCGTTGTTGTCTATCTTGATGATATACTGATCTACTCACCATCACTGGCGGAACATAGAGTACATGTTCCCAAGGTACTGGAACGTCTCAGAGAAAACGACCTGTACGCCAAACCAGAGAAATGTGTATTTGAAACACAGACAGTAGAATTCCTGGGATTCATATTGACGCCTACACAAGTGGAGATGGACCCAAAAAAGGTTAATGCTATCCTTCAGTGGCCTTCCCCGAGAGACAGAAAAAGCGTTCAAAGATTTGTTGGCTTTGCGAACTTTTATCGGAAATTTATCCGCAACTTCTCGAAAGTCATCCAACCCATCACCGCTCTCACGTCCGTCAAAAAGAAGTTCTACTGGTCAGATGCCGCACAGAGAGCCTTTCTTTTTCTGAAGGAGCGGTTCACGTCAGCCCCCATCTTAATCCATCCAATGCACCAAAAGCCATATACATTAGAGGTTGATGCCTCTGACACCGCAGTTGGAGCTGTTCTCTCACAACGGGCCGATATCGACAACCAACTCCATCCGGTGGCTTTCTTTTCGCGAACGATGACTCCCTCAGAACGGAATTACGGGATTGGTGAAAAGGAAATGTTAGCCATGAAATTAGCACTGGAAGAGTGGAGACATCTGTTGGAGGGAACGCAACACCCCATTACTGTTTTCACTGATCACAAAAACATGGAGTATTATAGGACCGCCAAACGGTTACAACCCAGGCTCGCAAGGTGGTCCTTATTCTTCACCAGGTTCCGACTCCACATTACCTATAGACCCGGGTCAAAGAACACCAAAGCGGACTTGCTGTCCCGCATGTGTGACGTACCCTCGACTCATCAACAAGATGAGGGGACCGTGTTAAGGCCAGGGCATTTCTTGGCTGGTACCCGCCACTTCTGGAACCTATTTCACCCCACAGCATCCGACGCTGCTCCTCCACAGAACCGCCGGCTACAGAAGAAAGACGGGTACTACTACCGTGGAAACCTGCTTTATGTCCCTCCTACCGCACGTCTCCAGGTTTTACAACACTGCCATGACACGCCAGCAGAAGGACATGGTGGCATGACCCAGACAATTGACCTGATAGGAAGAACGTTTTGGTGGCCCACGCTACGCAACGACGTCCTTCGCTTCATTCGCTCCTGTACTGTGTGTGCCAGGGCCAAAAGCACTCGGAACAAACCGGCTGGTCTTCTGTGTCCCCTTCCGGTTCCCGCGACACCCTGGACAGACCTGTCACTCGACTTCATCACAGACTTACCTGTATCACATCATCACACCACTCTCATGGTGGTTGTTGACAGGTTCACGAAAATGGGCCATCCTCCAGCTCCGGTTACCATAGACGATACGGAGGAATATGAGGTAGCCAGCATCTTGGATTCTAGGCGATATCGAGGACGCCTTCAATACCTCATCCATGTCGGTCACAATTCCTGGGAAGATGCCCGTGGACTACACGCTGAAGACCTGATAACGGCTTTCCACTCGGGTCATCCCAGTCGTCCAGGACCCTTGAGGGGCCGGAGGCCCCTCCTCAGGAGGGGAGTCTGTCACGATCCCAGCCGGAGTGCCTTCCAGGGGGACATGCCGCGACGCGCTCCGGTGCGGAGTGCGTCGCCCGAGTACCCGCTGCATAGCAGCCCCGTCCGGGACGCGTCACCCGGGTGCTCGTGGCGCCGTGCTCCGATGCGGAGTGTGTCGCCACCTTGAAGTACCCCGCTGCGTCGCGCGTAGCCGTGCCGGGGACGCGTCCCGGGTGCACGAGGCGCCGCGCTCCGGTGCGGAGTGCATCTCCTGAGTACCCCCGAATAGCGGGTACTCGGTACTCACCCCTCCCGGGACGATCCGGCCAAACGGCATCTGCAGACGTGGCGGTTCACGAGAATGAACCGCCGCACAGTGATAGACACCCACCGTGTCACCGGACACGCCCCCCTGCCGATCCCTTACCCCTATGGAGAAGAAACAACGTCCATTGGACGTCGTCATGGTTAGGGGCGGGATCTGGAAGGGCGGCAGGTTTAAAAACTGAGCACTGATGCCGGTTCAGTGCCCAGTTGTTTTTACAACTAGCTGGTGTACTTACCTGGAGCATATCTGTTCATTCATGTTGATTCCTGTTACCGACCTTGGCTTGATTCCTGACCACGTTAACCTCTCAGCTCCTGACCCGGATTGTTTGACCATTCTCTGCCTGCTGCCTGTT
>VKOC01032932.1:0-10157 GCA_009364415.1 Spea multiplicata | reverse complement strand
TGTATGGGAGGGGGGAGAGAGACGGAAGTGAGAGACCGGCCGACAGTGAGGGGAATCCAGGTCCCCTGCAGCGTTGCGGGGGAACTGGATTCCGGTGTTATAATCGGATCTCTGTTTGAGATTGGATTATTAGAAGGAGAGGAGTTTTTCAGAGCATTTGCTCTGAAAAAAACTCTTTTTATAATCGATAAAAATCGATTCGATTAATCGATAATGAAATTCGTTGCCAACGATTTTCATTATCGATTATTATCGATTTTATCGATTAGTTGTTTCAGCCCTAATTTAGTTTATAAGTTTATAAGTGATTTCCAATTGATTTATACCTGCAAAGCTGAGTTTGTGTGTTATTCTTTTGATCTATACCTGCTATGCCATGTTTCCATACATTATTTATGTGTTCCTGCAAGTATAGGGTTTGTCTTATTCAGGTGATGCAAGTGCTGTTTACATTGTTTATTTAATATATAGTTCACAGGGAGGAAAGAATAGAGAGGTATGGCTTAGCGAATGAGGGGACTCTGGGGATGATTATGGGGGAGAGGACCACTCAATGTCATGTTAGGGTCAGAAGAAGGGAAAACTGCACTGACTCTCACAGTCAACCCCTAATGTTTGTCAGTGTGGCAAACATTTTGTTTTGATGCCGGAGTGGAGGGAGTGATTGCATGCTACTGAGCGTGGAGCGGGGCCCAAGGAAATGCTTTCTGGGGTCCAATTTTTTCAATATGTAAAGATTATTTAAAGAATACCTGTTTTTTTCATTCATTTAATGTATGTTATTGTTACCAGTGTTTCCAGTTATATATTATCGTACTTGTTTGCACTTGTACATAAATACTCTTTAATTAAAACTAGCTGTTTGTTGCAAGGTTTTTTCCTTTCTTTTTTGTGGGATGGGGCACCAGAGGAGTAGTCCGCACAGGGTGCCTGAATACCTAAGGCCGGCTCTGCTTGACACGCCCCGTTCCACGCCCATTATCCCTTTAAATGAGGTTGTTTCCCGTTGCTGTCCACGGGAACTCCCCGACTTCAGTGGGAACGCCCCTCCGACATCAGAGCAAATTTCCAGTGGCAGGGCACCGCCATATTTAAAAGACAGGCATTTTCAATAGGGCTAATGTAGTTGCTCTTAGAAGCGATCATACAGGTCCCCAACATTTTTTTGTGTGTTGCTGAATGCCTCGTTGTTGTTATCTGACTGTTTTACGTGACATGCCTGCCACGTTAATCGTCGTCAAGGGGTTAAAATAGAAATAAAAGGAATGTAGCACAGCATTAAACTACCCCTGAGAACCAGGAAAGGTCAAAGGGCAAACTCTGACCCGAAATAGAGAACAATTAGACCTCTAATTCCCCTACCCACCCTTTTAAATCTTCAAATGCCAAGCTATAATATAGAAATAGATTCTGCCTTTTGAATCCCTATTCTCACCCACTAATTTCCCGTCTGAAAGGGCTCAAAAAAACACAGCCTGAAACAAAACTTCCAATAGAAGAAAAACAACTCCAATAGAATGAAGAGAGAAAACATTAACGCAAGCATCCAGCTCAGTTAGGTAACCAGCATGTGCCGTTTAGCCAATGCAACCAAACCTGTGTCTAGGCCGACCTTATAGTTAAAATGAGGAGCGACATATGAGAGGCATAACTTGCCAGCAACCAATCCAGACTTTCAGTTCTCCATAAACCCATGGAGCTGTAGACAAGACAAAGCTACAGCAGTACCGTTAGATACTACAGGGACACGGACAGCCAGAATATACTAGTTTAACCAGAAGCAAGTAAGTACTATCTGGTCCAGAAAGTGAACAACTGCCAGGGACAAGGCAGTGATACTGTTTATCAACTGGACCACACTCATGTTATCACAGTGTAACAAAAATGTTATTTTGAATTATGTTTCAATTATAACAATCATGTCTGAACATTAATGGCTTAATCATCAGTTATATATACCGTATTTGCTTATAAGATGAGTTTTTTTTTCAGATCAAATGCTCTGAAAAATACCCCTTGTCTTATAATCAGGGTTGTCTTATAATCAGACCTCATTGAGAGAAAATATGGACTTTAATAAAATATGCATATTAAAATAAAGTAAATTACACAAAACCTTTACTTTTCCTCTCACTGATTTCTGGGATTTCTGGGCCTACAAATTCAGGATTCTGGATAAGTAAAAATAAAAAATAGTTCTATTTATTTTAGGGATGCAGTAAAATGAAAATTCTGGACCAAAACCGAAAATTCAGGGTTCACTTAGCCGAAACTGAAAGTGACCCCCCACACACTTCTAATAAAAGTAAGTTACACACCAAAATTGTACACAAAAATTATATATTATGATTGTTAACAGCAATCTCAGGCATACCCAGATTCCAGCATGTACTGGTTGGCTGGGCATTGTATTTTTTGTCCAATTTTAGTGTGTAACCACACTTTAATTAAAAGTAACACACCACAATTGGACAAAAAAAATCAACAATATGACTTAGCATGGTAACCAGGCAACCAGTGAATGCTGGAACCCAGGCATGATGGGACTGTGATTGCTGTTAGCAGATTGCTGTAAGCAATCACACGCCTATCATCCCAAGTCAGCCAGTACATGCTGGTACAGGGTGGCTGTAAGTGCAGACCCCTTACTGCTCGCAGCATCAATACACAAGGGGGCAACTAGCCAACATGTACTGGCTGACTTGGAATGATAGGAGTGTGATTGCTAAAAGCAATCACAGTCCCATCATGCCAAGATCCAGCACTTACACAGCCATGCTATCACACACACACACACTCATTCATTAATTCACAGATTCATTCCCTCAATCGGGCATACTCATTCACACAACCTCCCCCACCCCCTTACCTTCACTACAGCTCGCCGCTCACAGACTTCAGCAGGGGGCGTGGCCTCCCTCGTTCTCCCCACAGAGGAAGCAGGACTGGAGCAGAGAATAGACCCTCCCACAAGTAAGCAGCAGGGGTTTTGTAATCCTGGCTGCCGATCTCACGCGGGCCGCACCTCAAGGTTCCGCGGGCCGCATTTGGCCCGCGGGCCGCATGTTGGACGCCCCTGTATTAAGGTATTGAGAATTGGAACAAAAACGCAGCTCATTTAGGTTTGGTTTTTCTTTTATTTAAGTCTCGCCATTTGACTCCAAATACCCCCTGCCATGGGATTATTTTGCTTATATTAGCTTCTGTTAGATCCCAAGTTATTTTTTTCTCTAAATTAAATTAATACTCATAGAGTCATGACTCAGCATAGAAGGGTCAGGATCGTTAATTGTGGATTTGCAAAACATCTTTTAAATGTTTATCATGTTTTGTCTGTAACAATTGTAACCGGTTATCGAGGGATTTGTACTAGGGAGGAGAGCAGGAGGAGGATTATTTTTCTTTTTTTATTAAGATGATTAAATGCTTATGAAAAATGTTCAGGGTCTCAATACACTGAGTAAAAGAAATAGGGTTTATACCTTTCTTAGAAAAGAAAAGATAGAAATTGCTTTCCTACAAGAAACTTATTGGGTTCGGGAAGAAAAAATAAACTGGGGCGGCAAACCTTTTTCAAGAATTTTTCTTTCCTCAATGGTAAACAAGAAAAAAAGAGGAGAGGCAGTCGTTTTCTCAGAGGCTTTACAATCAGACATACAATATCAAAAGACAGATGATGAAGAGAGGTATATAATCCTGGTTGTTGAGATAAATGGAATTTTATTTACCCTTTTAAGTATCTACCTCCCGAATTCTGTTCCTACTGTTCATTTCTCTAAAATAATGGAAAAAGTACATAAAATTAATAAAGGAAATCTTATAATAGCAGGAGACTTCAACAGTGTGATTGACACAGACCTGTATAATAAACTACCTAATTCAAAAAAAGGTGGATAATCGGCTTAAAAAAGGCTTGAAAACACTCAATTCTGAACTAAAAAACAATCTATATGATATATGGAGACTACAACATCCGGGAGAAAGAGATTTTACTAATTTCTCTAGAGTACATTCCTCCTATTCACGTATTGATCTGATTTTGGGCGACCTGGCAACACAAACATTGATTAACAAGATAGATGTTAGAGAAAATGTGTGGTGTGATCACAGTCTTATATTCTTTGGTATTAATAACACAGTAAAACTTACTCCTCGCACAACATGGCATCTAGATGACTGTCTGTTATATAAAAAAGAAAATAGAACACTCATTGCAGAAGTAACAAATAATTATTTTCAAGAAAATGGACCTAATGATAAAAAACACACATATATATATATATATATATATATATATATATAATATATATATATATTCACTTTAACTTTTTTTGGTGACAGCTGGGAATTATTTTTACATGTTACCATATATTTATTTATTTATTTATTTAAAATCACAACTGAGGTTGTGTAGCTCCCTCTGGGGCATTGCAGGCTTGCCTCAATGAAGAGGCAGCCTGGAATGCCCCTCACCAGATTTGCATCTGACCGGTGATTTGCATCACTGGTCTGTTGTTTAAACCACTGATCGCCGTGAATCTCGGCGATCAGAAGGTCTGAAAAACTTTTTTTTTAGTTTGCCTGGACAGCCTCACTTGTGAGGCTTCCAGAGACACTGCAGAACCGAAGAAAATGCCACGATCAACGGAAAATAGCGCTTCCATGTACATGTACGGGCATTGCAAAGCTATAGGAGCTCTGTATACTATTCCTTCAGCTAGAGTAGTAGGAATTGATTTATGCTCAAGATAGTTCCTGCTGAAAAATGGCACCAGACAAGGTTGCCCTTTATCTCCACTTCTAACAACAGAACCTTTGGCAATTAATATAAGAAATAACGTAAAAATTTGAGGATTCCCAGTAAATAATGAAGAATTAAAAATCTCATTGTACGCAGACGACATCATAATGACATTAACATCTACAGAAGGGTTAATGCAAGCAATAACACAATATAGTAAATTTTCAAATTACAAACTTAACATTCAAAAATCAATAGTCCAATTTAAGAATATTAACAAGCCAATAAGGGAGAAAATCCAAAAAATATATCAGTTTAATAATCAGAAAAAAGATATTAGCTAACAGGGTATTAAGATTCCAAAAATGTTTAATAAGATTATGGAAGTTTTTTAATCTATTTAGAAAAACAAATAAAACCGTATAAGAATGGAACGTAAAACGCTTCTCATGGTGGGGGAGAATAAATGCTTTAAAATCATACCTATTACTAAAATGGACTTAATGAATCTATTCCGACTAATGCCATTAGCAGTTCCCTCTAGTTGGCTTGAAATGGTTCAAACCAGTTTTAATAACTTTATATGGAAAGGGAAAAAACAGAATAAATATAGATTTATCAGCAAAAAAGATAACACAAGGAGGGAAGGGTGTCCCACAAGTTAAATATATATATATGATGCATATATATACTGTTACACATTTTCAGAACGCACATAGATGCTTCTAAACAAGAAGGTTGGTACAAAATAGAAAAAGATGTCCGTGGTCTGGAGGATTTAAATTCCAATTTGGCTGAAATTAAAAGCAAGACTGGGTTTAACCCCTTTCGTGACAAAGGCTGATTTTTTTTTATACCCTTCGTGACAATGGCCGTTTTAACATTTCTGCGCTGCTCGTGTTTAGCTGTAATTTTCTTCTTTCCTGTTTACTGAACCCACATAAGTTATATATTGTTTTTTTAGGACAAGAAGGGTTTTCGTTAGATGACATTGTTTTGATTGTATCATATTATTTACTAAAAAATGTATAAAATATGGTGAAACATTTAGAAAAAAAGTACTTTTTCTAACTTTTACTTGAAAAATCTTTTACTCGTCTATAAAAGGTAATAAAAAAACTGCTAAATAGATTCTACTATTCATCCTGACTTTAGAAATACCCAATGTTTTTATGTTTTTTCCTTTTTTCTGCACGTTTTGGGGCAATAAGTACAAGTAGCGTTTTGCTAATTCAAAACCATTTTTTCCAAATTCTTCCCCCATGTGCCATTTCGGGTATCTTTGAATGCAATCCAATGCAATTTAACCCATCAAATCATATATTTTTGAAAAGTAGACCCCATGGTATTTCAAATGCTGTTTTTTAACTCTTTCCATGCACTAATTCTACCACCATGCTTTGTCAAACTTTTTTGCATTTTTTTCCACACACATTTTACATCAGGTATGAATCAACAGATTCTGGTATATGTCACTGTCATAAAACACCCCAATATGTGTTCAGCAACATCTCCTGAGTGCAGTGATACCTCACATTAATGGTTTTGCCTGGCTGGGGGAAAAAGGGCTACATTTGGGGCATGCACATTTTTCAGTGTTGAACTTTGGAAACATGAAAGATATAAGAAGATGAAGCCATAGGATAGAAGCACCTACCGATTATTTTCCACTTTCTTCTGAGTAAGCCAAATGGGCGAAATGCGTTAAGAAGGATTAAGTCGGATATTGGAAGCAGAACTACCGCAGACTTTTGGTGTTAAGAGCTTTCATGCTCTTATATGTAAACTATATAATGTTTTTTTAAGGAGAGATAGAGCTTTCTTTTGATACCATAGTTAGATGATTGGCTGAAAATTTAGGATGAGAAATTTAGTAAAAACTAGAGAAATTTTGAAAAAAAAAACCTATTTTTTATATATTTTCTCACTAAATCCTCACAAAATTAAGTAAAGTGGTGGAAAATCCCCAAGTTTATCAATTCAGTTGTCCTGATTTCAGAAATACCTAATTTATATAGAATTTCCATGCTTTCCCAGCACTTATAGGGAACATACTAGAGGTGTAGAATTTGTATGCTTATGGTATTGGGGTTGTGAACAGGGGCAAGAGGGTTATACTTTTTAGATGTTGTGGGATGTAAGGGTTTTTTTTGCTTTTTTATTATAATTTTTTCTAATTGTTTTCTTTTATTTTTTGTATTTTGTAGCTGCTTCTAGCCACATGTCTCCTAGCAACCTGTGTGTGAGTCATAGGAGGGGGCGTGCCCAGGCTGGGAGATGACTGGGGGTGTAGCTGCCTGAGTAACCTCCAGTGCAGTTCCGGGGGCGTGGCTTGGTGTGGCTCCTAATTAAAAGGCCTGCTAGTCTGCTGCACTTTACCCTTGTGTGGTCTTCGAGTCTGAAGTGCTGTTATTTGCTCCTGCTCTGATTACTCCTCCGTGTACCGAATCCTGGCGCTGATTAACCCCTCCGTGTACCGAATCCTGGCTTGTCTGATTAACTCCTCTGTGTACCGAAACCGGGCTTGTCTGATTAACTCCTCCGTGTACCGAATCCTGATTTCTACACTCCGTTTTGCAGTTCCGGTGCTTCCTCCATTGTCTACGCTACAGCCGTCTACTCCTCAGAGACTGCCTTTATTCATATGCCTATACCCTGCCTTCTGGCTGCTCAATACCTCTTCGGCCTTTGGTGTTCCATTTGGACCTTCCCATTTGGTATCACTCTGGGTGAAGTTGCGGCGTTCTAAGTTTCGGGGTATAGGTAAGTGACACTCTCCCTTGTAGCGGCTGTGGTTGTCGTGCTGAGGTGGGGGGTCTCCCCCTACCTTGTGGCGGCTGCTGCTGCCGGAACAAAGATCCCCGTAGGATCTCCCTGCCGGGTACGTGACAAATTATTTCATATCTGTGATTTCTTCTTTTAATTCCAATGTGTGGGTTTCAAAATCAATCTTTATCTTTGCATATAAATCACCAAGAGCATCTATCAAGCTTTTCTGTGAAACTGATTTTCCTGGCTGGAAGTTGGTATTTCCAATAGGGAGGATAACAGTGACTCTTCATGGGCCCCAGGAGATAGATATTTTGTTGGGGGGTGAGTAAGAAGAACTTTAGGTGAGTAAAAAGAACTGATTATTTTTATCTTTTCTAGTTTTGCATGTTTCCCCCCTTTCTTGAAGCTTGTCTTTTTTTGGGGTCCATGTCTGGTCGACTATGCTCCTAGTTAAGTATAATCCCAAATGATCTACTCTAATCTGCCTGTAGAACAGTTTACAAGGATGAAGGCAAAATATGACTTTAATTGGTCAAAAACCTGCCAGTGGATCAGATATGAACGCTTTGTTTTAAAAAACAAAGATTCGACTACTTTGGATCGATAGGGCTAGGTTAAAAAAAATTGGAAACTAGTAATACAACAATTTTGGGGGACATCTTCCCTGCTATCTGTATGATCAGGATAAATGGGGATAAAAAATCTCCCGGAAAACCCAGATAGGCATGATGGAGGGTTCTGTCACAAGGCATTCTTAGCATGCATTTGGATGATATCCAGTTTTCCAAATGGGTGAAGGTCATGGCCATCCTGTTCCAAAGTTTTCAGATTAATAATAATCTCTCGACGAGTGAATATCTCTCATATTTAAAAGTTCACAAATTCTTTGAAGACAGCTCCTGAAAATTTAATGGATCAAATTTATACAATAGAATATAGCCACAAATTGATATAAATAGGAAAATAGGAAATAAATAGGATTCTATATCAACATAAACTAGGAGAGAAACTCACTGGTCTTAGGAAATGGGAACACAAATTGAGTTCCCCAGAGAGATGTGGCATTTGATTTGCTTAAGAGAGCTGTCCACTTTACCACCATATTTGAAACCTTTATAAAAATACTACACAGATGGTATTTAGTCCCTGAAAGACTTTCTACATTCTAGCAAACAGTTGTGACTCTGTGCTGGAGATGCGAAAAAGAGCTTTGCACCCAGCATTACATTTGGTGGGACTGTGGAGAACTCTCTCCTCTGAAAAACAAATTAACTGATGTCTTAAAGAAAATGCAGGATGCCCCCTGTGATTTAACTCCCCAGATGTTTCTATTCCATTTGGAGCTCACGCGTACTAAAAATTCTATAGAATTACTAATTATTCAAATACTGATGACCACAAAACATTGCATGGGGAGATATTGGGGATCTAAAAATATCCCCACTTGGATCGAAATATCCTCTCAAATGAATTACCAGAAATGGATGGAGAACGTAATTTTTGAAAATTTAGATAAAAGGGGACTCTAAGAAGAGATCTGGAGACCCTGGGCATTCATTTCAGACTGTACAGTGTGATTTACCTCAAATCACCTTAAATGGCAGTTTAGAGTCTTAATTTGATATTTGATTAGGATATAGTGTTTGTTATCAATGAAATATTACAGTATTATTTGTCTAACAATATTTTTACACTTGTATGTCTACAAGGAAATAAAGATTTAAAAATTAAAAAAAACTCTCTAATACTAACCAAACTCATATCTTCTTCAATATACTCACTGTTCACAACCTGGTTATTTCTATCATCTCAACTTTTGCTTTCATCTCCTGACACCACCATTCATACAGTGGCCTACAATTCAGCCACAGACACCTAAAACTGTCTCTCATTTATTATCCTCACACTAATCCTGTATGACTTTATATACTCTTCATACTTTGGTCTCTCACTGTGGAATTAACTCAGTATTCTCTCCCCTTTGTACTCTCTCCTAGTTCTCAAACACCTACTTCTATGTTACCACCACTTATGAACCTGCAACCATATCTTACCTCATGCCCTTCCTTCACCTAAAAGATGCCCACAAACGTATATAAACCTTCCTGACCTTAACTTTCTACAAATTACTTCTATCTCTCATTTCTAACATCCATATCTCCTCCTACCCTGATGTTCCTATATAACAGTACAACCAAATGATAGCCTCACTCATTGAGGAGGTTGCTGCTACATCTACTGTGTGCTACCATCCATGCTTTCCACTTCAGCCATGGCACGTCATAAATCAGTAGATGAAGTTGTGCTCACTACAGATTTATGTATCATTCATTTTATCTTAAGTCTCTCTTTCTCATAAAAACTTTGGCAGTGGACTAGGTACTGGAACACAAACACAAGGCCATGCTAGCCAAGGTAATACACAATCAGGCAGGGGCGTACCTAGAGTATTTGGCACCTGGGGCGGATCCTGTATGTGGCACCCCCCCACACACACACACTTTAAAACTGCATAGCTTCTACCATTATATACCGGCGCAGACACTGAAGGTGGTACACCATTACTGTTATCCTTATATACTGAGGCAGACATTGACGGTAGTACAGCATAACACTTATCACTATATATTGAGGCAGAAATTGA